>JAEKOY010000784.1:0-19002 GCA_021234595.1 Delia radicum | reverse complement strand
TGCCATGACCATCTTTGACGCCAGTGTCTTCCATAAGAGATGTTGCCAATGTTGATGCTATTCTATCTGACGCACCAAATCTGTCACACATCATAGCAAAATTGAAAGCATCGTATCTGGTCCTCGTTTCGTTTGAGATGCATTTTGTGGCTTCTACTAAATGTGTACTATGCTTATAATCACTTTCCTGGTCTTTTTCTGGTACGTATATTAGACCCTGGCTCTCTTCAATTGTTTCTATATTGTAGATGTAGGAGCTTGCTCTTCAATTTCTATCTCGTATTCCGGTATCGTAGATCTTCTGTCATTATGTTGATCCATCATAAACTCTTTCAACTCTTTTGGTATCAAGCCACATGAGCATAGAGCAGCTTTCAAGTCACATTTACATTTCCCAATGAAAATAATTATTTTATGGATCGTAGGAAAGATGTGAGACTGGAGCCGTTTGCTTTTCATTTATCTTCAGTGTAGTATTTGTCAAGCAAGGTATTCAATTTTCTAACAATATTTCGTTTGCAAATAATTCAATATTAAGTTTGCTCCAAATTTCAATCAATTTGTCTGTCACTTGAGGAGTAAATGTTTTATATGAAAAACATTTACTTTGCATTTTAGCACGTTCGGAACGAATATCTTGACCACGTCTCCAAGAAGGCCACCAAGGGCATATTATGCCTGCCAGAGGCTTTTCGGGAGAACATGGGGCCTAGGGCACAATGGTCTACTGGTCGTTCAATACTATTGTTAAACCGATGATCACCTATGCTGCCCTTGCATGGTGGCCAAAAGTTGAGCAGAGTAAGGCAAGGGATGCTCTTAAGAGAATCTACCGTCTTGCGTGTTGACATTACAGGGGCCGGCGGAACTTGCCCGACGGATGCCTTGGGGGTTATGCTGGGGATCCCGCCATTGCATATTTCTGTAATGGAGGTTGCCAGTATGGGTTCCTCTAGACTAAATGAATTCGGTGGCATGAGGGGGGGCGACCTAAGGGGTCACATGAGGATCGCGCGAATCCTAATAGATGAACGATTTCATAGGTTGCGGACAGAGTGTCACCGGAGTGGATCTTGATAGATATTTGGATGTGTTTTGTTTGATAGAGACATGTGGACAATCAATCCTGGGAACCGGAAGATGGTTCTCAGATGTGGTTTACTGATGGCTCTAAGCAGTCGAATGGGAACACGGGTGCGCGGCGTCTTTGGACCAGGCTTCCAGTGTGCTTTACCTATGGGAAAATATCCGTCCATTTTTCAGGCGGAGATTTGGGCCATCTGCGTCTGTGCAGAGGAATGCCTGCGAAGGGGAACTCGCAGATCTCGCATCTACATTCTTTCAGACAGTCAGGCTTAGAGTTGCCATTCGTACTGTTTTAAACAACAGTACATGTACTGTTTTTTGAAAAATGTACTGTTTTATTCACAACACCTAAAACAGTACGCAAAAGTACTGTTTTTTGGATTTGTACTGTTTTTTTGTATATTTTACATATTTTCATATAAACTAGTTTTTTTGCGTGTACAAAGAATATATATTTTTTAACCATGTTTTTTTCGTAGTTTTTATAAAATTTTTTGAATCTCCCTTTTTTTAATTCCACTTCGTTTCTTTGTACATATATAAGTTTGGTTTGTTTACTTTTCAAGCAATGGATGTTTGTAAACACAATTTTTTCATGACACTGCCCAATGCAAAAAGTAATGGCGTCCAAACTAAAAATGTTAGCCAATTTGACGAAATATAGTCAATTTGATGAAATTTAGTCAATTTTACTTCTTTAGAGGATGTAAACTTGACGAAATTTTGTTGATTTGAATAAAATTTGTTAAATCTTAAAAAAAATTGACAAAATTTCGTTAAAGATCTACAAAATTTTTTTGTTGATTTTACCTACGCTATTTGGTTCGGTGTATTAACTTATTTTAAGTAAATATGTGATGTATTAAAGTAAAGTTATGTTAACAATAAATACAAAAATGTACTGTTTTTTTTTCATCAATGTACTTTTTTCACTTTTCAAATATGGCAACCCTAGTCAGGCTGCACTGAGGGCCTTAATGGCTTATAAGGTGTCGTCCAGGTTGGTCATGGAATGCATTCAGACTCTCAATAGGCTCGGTAGTTGCAACTCTCTAACCTTGGGTGGATTCCTGGTCATGAGGGCAACTAGAGGGTAGATTGTCTTGCCAACCGCGGGGCCCGAATGCCCTTTATTGGTCCTGAACCATTCTGTGGAATACCTGCGGGGTATGTTAAGAAAGGCTCAGGGCATGGAGAGAGTCTGAATTCTCTGGTTACTGGGAAACTCTCCTGGTCAGCGCCAGGCTAAAAGATGATCTCTTTTTCCAGTAGGGGGTCGAGGCGACTCATGTAGCTTGAAAGAGGGGGTTTAAGGAGCCTGGCGTCGTACTTAACTGGACACTGTAATCTCAGATACCATCTGCACAAGAAAGGTCAATCGGACACGGATATATGTGTAGTTTTCGAGATGGTGTCTGAGACTCGGAGCATGTTCAATGCGAATGTCCCAGGCTTTGTGATAGGAGACTTAGGTTTCTAGGTGATCGCTTCATTCGCCTTCCGACATCGCGAACATTTTGCCTAATAGGAACACTCAATATATTCATAAATCTATTGCTAACATCGTTGTACTAACTGAATTCATAAGTTGTTACAATTAAAATACACTTTTCAATTCGGTTGGCACTTTATTTCTCTGTGTGTACTTTTGGTACTTATTGATGTTGGTGCGACTTGTGATGTTGACGGCAATGGATCCATGTTTAAATTAAATATTAATTAATTAATTTATAAATATTATATAAGATTTTCCAGCTAGATTTTGAGGTTTTCTTCCTTCAAAAGCTGGTAAAAATGTGATTTAGGTCTTAGCTGGAAATCTATCGATTTTATTTTTAGAAAAGCTGGAAAAAGGAACAAAATGTCTGGAATATGATTTAACAATTTATAATTGGAGTATGTATTTTGAATATATTCAATACAAAGTCAAAAATTCGTCTATTTCCACAACAATATCGTAATTTTCACAAAAAAAATGTACGAAAGCGCCCTCTGGCGGCACTCAAAAATAAAAATGAATGTCAAAAATGGATTCCGCGACCCAAAAAAACCCAACATACACATTTGGCTATAGGAAATAGCATTTTTTGTGCCTCTATTCTCGAATATTTCTAGAAAATACCTATTTTGAAAATCCGGGGGCTCGAAATTCATTTTATAGCTATGGTTTCTTTGGCAAATTGCTCAGAATGACCATAGAATAAGAATCATGATGAGCCTTAGGGTCGAAAAAAATTGACCCACCCTAATATACATACATATATTAAAATAAGAGTAACATCTTCATTTTTTAAACTTTATGGCACATTAATAGGATTTTACACGATAACAAACCAATATTTATGGACTTAAATCCGTTTCACTTTCTGCAAAGGAGCGCAAAAGTTATGGAGGCTAAATTTAAAAATTTAAAAAAACTCTCAAAATTACATTTTTTGATTGCATGAAAAAAAATTCACAAATGTATACCATTGTTTTGTATTTTTGGCGATTTCATGGAAATTTACTCCCATATTTTGTGATTTCCAAAAAAATCTTTGTCATTGTCATTGTTTGTCAAATATATTATTAAAAATTATAATTTGTTTTGGAGATTATATTTGAAGTTAACGTAAACAGTTCAAGAGAAAATGTATTTTCTGAAAGTTAATTCCAACTACACTAAAAAAAAATATTAAAATGAAGTAAAAACATAATTAAATAAATGAAAACGCTATTGTATGTTTTTACTTATTTGAAATATCTTATAATTAATTTTAACATGTTGTCATTTTGAGTTTTTAATAGAAAAAATACTCAATTTAAGTTGAAAAATAATTAAATTTACTATACAAATTTATTATTTTCTAGTTTTCACTCCACTTGTTATTTATTATTAAAACTAAGTAATTATTTACTTAAATACAGTAACACAATAATGCACATACGAATAAGACATCACTTACACGAAATGAATAACCAACCCAGACGCCTAGACAGCTCCAAGATCCTTGCAGAATTTGTGGCCATAAACGTTGGTTGTTACCCAATAACGATGGTGTAATCAAGTTATTCTTTTTGGTTTAGTATGCAAGGATAAAAACACTAAAACTAAAATATCAATGAATTTCCCTACAAATATTACACAAATTAAGAAACACTTTGTGATGTTTTTTTACCTTATAATTGTGCCCTCCCACAAAATATTTTTCTTTTCTAATTTATCATTTTTATCGATGAATTAAATATTGGCTTATCATAGGAGGGAATCATTCGAAATATGATTTTTTAGAAGTTTTCTGCCTAAACAACTTTTGGAAGATATTTAGGCATAAAATATCCTAGTATGTTGTTTTGCAGCTTTAAAAGAATGATTCCTTCCTACGACAAGCCAATGTTAAATTCATAAATAAAATTATCGATTAGAATCATTCCTTGGCATAACAGTTTTAGCTGGGTTAGCATTTATTTACAAAATTAATTCTTAAGAAACACTTAAAAATCACTTAATTTTTATTAAATGTATATTTTCTTAATCTTTAATTATAGGTTAATTATTTTCTGCATGAGTCTGAAAAAATGACACGTGTGTAGATGTCAAACAATTCTTCGGCAACTATAAGTACGAACAGATTTGTTTCAAGTACGCTTATATTTATTTTATGAATGTTTTTTAAATAAATAATATTTTAAATCAAATATGAAAAATATTTGATTTAACTATGCTTTTTTCTCCATGTATATGTGAAGTTTTTTAACATAATGCCTTTTAATATTACTAAATTTCACTTGGTACATAAAATATTTATTTCTTAAAATTTATCAATGCTCCCCTGGTTTTGTGTTAAATCATAGATGAATCGTACAAATAATGCTAATTTTGACAATTTCGCGCACCAATGTTGATGTGCCGGAGCAAAACGGTGTCTAGAAAAAAAGAGTTATTTTAAGCATACAGTACTTGTGAAAACAATTTCAGATGCGATCACTATTATTATTATTTCTGGTTTTATAATCTAACAAATCATGCTTGCTTTTAAAAAAAAGCAAAAAAAATTATGCAATTTTTGCTCAATTTTCAAAACGTCCATAAAATTTTTGCATTTACATGTTTTTATTTGTTTCTCTGATTTTGTATTTTAAAATAAACAAAAAAAATCAGTTTCCGCATCAACTGGCCTCTTTAAAACTGTGACGACAAGTTTGGGCACAAACTTATGTCACACACTGTAGTTGTAATATGAACAGTAAAATAGCAATGACAACACACAGACTCCACGTACATGCAGTAACATGCATTGACCAAACTTGTAAACAAGAAACAACAACAGCAATACGCATGATTAAATGTACTATAAAAACATATAGCAACAACTATTAAGGTTGTTTACAAGTTAGACAAAATTAAAGGAATTTAGGTGCCGTTAGTTTACACTAGCAACAAAACATTGCCACTAACATTTGGTTAGAATTATTTGTTGACATCAAAGTATAAAAGGGCAGCCAAAATAGGAAGAAGCTCTCATTCTTTTAACAGCGATCAAGCCTGTAAGTATCCTCTAAGTAAATAGTGAACCTGGTAGACACTTCGACTGGTGTTTAGCGATCACTAGCCGAAGTTTAGAAACTGTGTCGAGTGTGTTTAGCCCTGGATGGTTTAGCGATCACCTGACGAAGGCTATAACTGAGTGAAAATATCAGAGAGTGATTGTGCGAGTGTGTTATAGCCCTTTGGATGGTGTTTAGCGATCACCTGACGAAGGCTATAACTGAGTGAAAATAGCAGAGAGTGATTGTGCGTTACCTGGTGTGAAGAAATTGTGTCGAGTGGGTTATAGAACTTTGGATGGTGTTTAGCGATCACCTGACGAAGACTATAACTGAGTAAAAGTAGTAAATAGTGTTCGGGTGGTGTTTACCGATCACCACACGAAGTTAGTGTAAACGAAGTAGATAGAAATATCTTCTCTTGGTGTTTAGCGATCACCTAGAGAAGACATTTGGTGGTGGTAGCAGAACGTATATATCTCCACTGGTGGTTACCGAGCACCGGTGAACTTCAGATGGTGTTTCTCGATCACCTGACGAAGTTAAAGAGATCCGAAACCAAAGCACACTTGGTGTTTACCGATCACTTTGTGGGTTTTGGTAGGTATAATTAACTGTAAAACCGAACTAATACAAGCAGGTCTAACTACACGACCACAGTAAATCTGCTGTCGGGTAATCTACAAGTGTTTAGCGATCACGAACTAGATTATCGGACTGACGATTTGGTGTGGTGGCACTGGGTGGAATTTCTGGCCGTGTTTAGCGATCACGACCGAAGGGAAACCAAGTGAAGCATAACCAGCGGGGCCGAGGGCGGATCCGAAGAAGACCCGAGCGAACCCGAACGATTTCAAGAGCGGAAAGTCATCATATCTCATCAGCCGAAGACCAGAGGGTAACGGTGTGATGTGTGAAACGTCTAAACGAAGGCAAGGAGTGTGACGTAGAACGAAGTGGGTGACCCGAAGGCGATCCGAGTCGAGCCGAACAATCCCGAGTGCTAAATAAGAAGTTGCCGGTACTGGAAGTGATATGGGAGTACGAGAACAACACGGCATAGTATAGAAGCTATAAAGAGACACAGAGCGTGGTACCCGGGGACGACCCGAGCGTGCCGAACGTTTCCGAGCATATTTACAAGCCACCTATCGTCAATCAACGCACGGAACAGCCAAGAGAGTGAAGGATCGGAGTGGAGGAGGTGGGACGAGCTCCCAATATCCACGAGAGACGAGCACACGAGAGGATACGAGGACACCCGAAGCATAAACTCTGCTAATATATTGTACTGAAATATTTTAATTAACCAAATAAAGTTAAATATAGGTGTTTTGAATTGAAATTACTACAGCGGTGTACAATTTATTTCTTGTAGCGAACACTGGACAGTGGCTGAGTATACCTAGCAAAAATAAGTCGTTACAAGTGGCGCCCGAGCAGGCTAATTAACAAGAAAGAGATACACTAAGCTAAAACGAGGCAAAATGGTGAGCACGAAGTGGGTCTACAGTTTACGGAGAGAGGATTAACTTGCTATGCGGCCGAGTTTGGCCTTGGAACTGATGGAACGGTAGATGAGTTGCGGAAGCGCATGGCAGATTTCATCAAAAAGGATATCCATGAGGCTGATGTGACTGAAAGACTGGAAGCTCTGCAGCAAAAGCATCTCAGAGCACCGACACCAACACGTAAAGAGGAGTTGCCAGCTAAAAGTGATGGAGTTAATACAGTTTCGGAAGTACCCAAGATAACTGTTAACAATACGGAGCTAGAGTTGCCAACGGAAGAACGGGAGAACTACTTACAGGCAGTAGATCAGGTACGGAAATGGTCATTTAAGTATGATGGTAGCAAGGATCCGATAGCTTTTTTGGAGCGGGTCGAGGAACTAGCAGACGTTTACGAGATCCAGCTGGATCTGTTACCGAGGACAATGCCGGAGTTGTTAAAGGACCTAGCGCTTTCGTGGTTTAGAAATAACAACAAGCGCTGGCTAAGATGGCAAGGATTTAGACGAGATTTCCTGGAGTTTTTCCTACCTTCGGGATACTTTGCGAAGCTAGAAGATAAAATCAGAACCGGAAAGCAGCTAACAGGTGAACCATTTAAGGTATATATGGTAAATTTGCAAGATTTAATGCGACAAGCAGGATACAGTGAGGAACAAAACTGGAAAGGCTGTATGAAAACATAAACCCTAACTACAAGATGTATGTCAAGCGTAGAGATTTTAGGAACCTGCAAGAGCTTCTTGAATTGGCAGGAGACTATGAAGATCTACAGAGAGAAGCTGCAACCCTGCAACCAGCACCCCAACATCAAATCCACGACCTCGATCTCAACATCAGATAATTCGCGGAAGCAGTCAGACAAATACAACAGCGGTAGCCGGGGCATTGGAGGAAGTTAGACAACCCACTATGGTGAGTACAATTAACCCTCGAACAGCGTGCCGCCGGTGCGGACAGGACGGACATGGTCAACGGATGTGTCGAAATCCATCCAGATTATTCTGCTGGAATTGCGGCCGTGTGGACGTTTATACACGAGATTGTTGTGTAAGAAAACGGGAAACGAAACAGGACTTCATCAATAAGGGCGGGTGAGGTCCAAAGGAAAAAGACCCTTAACAGGATCAACGGATTTGGCAGCTTCGTCGCTTAAGTCAATTTATGCTCGGCAAGGGCATATATATGCGAAAGTGAGAATAGGAGAACATGATGCTGAGGCGTTAATTGATACAGGAGCATCCAACAGTTTTGTGAGTACAAACATATGCGTCCGAATTGATTAGGAGACAGAACGTGTGGGAGTTGACGTGGGAGTATCTCTAGCGAACGGGACACCGGTTACAGTAGATGAAGCAGCGCCAGTGGAAGTAACATTCGGAAACAAACGTGTGGATATGCCATTATTGATATTACCTGAAGTAGTGGACAATTTAATACTCGGAGTGGATTACTTGCGTAAGATGAAGGCAACACTAACTATTGGAGATGTGGTGTACAGGTTTGAGGAGCAGGAGGAGTTACCTACAAGAAAACCAAAGGTTAGATGTACCAGGGTAAGCAGCGAGGAAGAAATCGACGAAGAGGTTCGTATAAAAAATTTTTTGGAAAATGAGTTATCAGAATTTGAAGCGGGAACAGGTCTCTCGAATGTAGCGGAACACCGAATATTGATGAAGGATGAGATACCGTTTAAACAGAGGTACATGCCGACAAATCCAGCGAAGCAGAAGATAATTGGTGATCTGGTAGACGAATTGATGGAAAATGGATGCATCGAACCCTCGCACAGCCCATACAGTTCTCCAATTGTATTGGCGCCGAAGAAGAATGGGAAATGGAGGCTATGCTGTGATTTTCGACAACTTAATAACAAATCTGTGCCAGACGCGTACCCGTTACCTCGGATAAATTCGATTTTGGAAAGGTTGAGAGATGCTAAATACTTCAGCACGTTGGACTTGAAAAACGGTTACTGGCAAATACCAATGGAAAAGGAAAGCAGAGTTTACACCGCGTTTACAGTTCCAGGAAGAGGATTGTTTCAGTGGAAGGTCATGCCGTTTGGACTGCATTCTGCACCAGCTACGTTTCAACGAGCGTTGGACCAAGTCATTGGTCCCGAAATGGAACCGCATGCTTTTGCTTACTTGGACGATATTATTGTAATTGGTAAAACGCTGGAGGAACACATGGCAAATCTAAAGGAAGTATTTAGGCGGTTGAAGATGGCGAATCTAAGATTAACCCGGAGAAATGTGAGTTCATGAAGAAGAAAATAAAATATCTTGGTCATGTTGTGGGAGAAGACGGTATACAGACGGATCCAGATAAGATAGCGGGCGATAAAGGATATGGCTCACCAAAAGATGTAAAAGGAGTCAGGCGAGTGTTAGGAGTAGCTTCGTGGTATCGCAGATTCGTTCCGGATTTCGCAGACCTGGTATCACCGATGACGAGTTTGCTAAAGAAGAGTGTGAGATGGAAATGGGGAAAGGAACAACAGGAAGCTTTTGAGATGCTAAAGGAACGGTGACAGGGGCACCGGTATTGGCGTGTCCAGATTTCGACAAACAGTTTTATTCTTCAAACTGATGCAAGCAACTTTGGATTGGGAGCAGTACTCACGCAAAATCTCAACGATGGGGAACGTGTCATTGCTTACGCAAGCCGACGGTTGAATAAGGCGGAATGTAACTACTCAGCAACGGAGAAGGAGTGTCTGGCGATCGTGTGGGGAATCAGGAAGATGAGGCAGTTTTGGAAGGCTATCGATTTAAGGTAATTACTGATCATTCTATCTCTAAAATGGTTGAATAGTATAGAGAGCCCTTCTGGACGAATTGCGAGATGGGCATTGGAACTCCAACAGTATACCTTTGATGTAGAATATCGTAAGGGGAAGAGTAATGTGGTTGCAGATGCGTTGTCACGGGAACCCTTAAACAAGTTGTGTGCTACAACTAACGAATCTGTCAAGGAGAAGTGTACTTTGGTTGGAGAAAAAGAAGAAGGACGTCCAGGAGAATCCGGAGAAGTTTTCAGATACATAATGGAAAACGGTCAGCTTTATCGTCACATCCCAAGTCGAGATGAAACTGATGGAGGAGTACAGTGGAAATTATGTGTTCCAAAATATATGCGCGAACGAGTACTGAAGGAGAATCACGACACACCCTAGTGCTGGACATCTAGGAAGCAGAAAAACAATCGCAAGGGTAACGCAACGATACTATTGGCCAGGATTGTTTAGGGGACGGTTAAGAGCTACGTGAGAAAGTGCGAATCGTGTCAACGGTATAAGGCCAGCCAACAAAAGCCTGCAGGAATGATGCTGACGCAGATACCAGAGGAACCATGGGCGATTCGTATGCTCGGATTTTGTTGGACCATTGCCGCGATCCAAGCATGGAAATTCGATTGCTGTTAGTGTTTTTCGACAAGTTTTCGAAATGGACGGAGCTAGTGCAATGAGGAAGGCCACGACGGAGTCAGTGAAGAAGGCGTTACGAGAACGGATTATAAGCCGCTTTGGGGGTACCTAAGGTATTGGTAACCGACAATGGAACGCAGTTCACTAGTCGTGCATTCGAGAGATTCTGGAGGAAGTAGGTATACATCATCAATTGACAGCACCGTATACACCTCAGGAGAATCCAACAGAACGGGCGAATAGAACGGTAAAGACGATGATTGCGCAGTTTGCAGGAGAGAATCAACGAACGTGGGATGATTTCTTGCCTGAAATTATGCTGGCGATAAATTCAAGCGTGTCAGAGACAACTGGATACAGCCCAGTTTTGTAACACAAGGAAGGGAACCTCGGCTACCAAAGGCGCTGTATGACGAAGTCACTCACGGAACGGGAGGCGAGGGTACAAGAACCCAACGAAGGGCAAAAATGCTTCAGGAGATTTTTAAGCTGGTAAGGAGAAATATGGAGATAGCGTCGCAGGATCAGAGGCGTCATTATAATCTGAGGAGGAGATCGTGGAAGCCGAAGAAGGGGGACAGGGTGCTGGTGAAACCACATCATCTTTCGAAAGCAGTAGATGGATTTGCAGCGAAACTGGCACCGAAATAGTGATGGCCCCTATACAGTGCAGTCGTTATATCACCAGTAATTGTAGAAGTAGAGGGTGACGGTAGACGCAGAAGAACTGCGCATATTGGTGAACTTAGGCCTTTCAATGTTGAATGTCGTGCGTAGTAGAGTCATGGTACATGTCGTCTTCATTTGTGTGCATCAAGTCCAAAAATTAGTCTTTTTCCTCTAAAGAAAGGGGGGGAATGTGACGACAAGTTTGGGGCACAAACTTATGTCACACACTGTAGTGTAATATGAACAGTAAAATAGCAATAACAACACACAGACTCCACGTACATGCAGTAACATGCATTGACCAAACTTGTAAACAAGAAACAACAACAGCAATACGCATGATTAAATGTACTAATAAACATATAGCAACAACTATTAAGGTTGTTTACAAGTTAGACAAAATTAAAGGAATTTAGGTGCCGTTAGTTTACATAGCAACAAAGCATTGCCACTAACATTTGTTGGTAGAATTATTTGTTGACATCAAAGTATAAAAGGGCAGCCAAAATAGGAAGAAGCTCTCATTCTTTTAACAGCGATCAAGCCTGTAAGTATCCTCTAAGTAAATAGTGAACCTGGTAGACACTTCGACTGGTGTTTAGCGATCACTAGCCGAAGTTTAGAAACTGTGTCGAGTGTGTTATAGCCCTTTGGATGGTGTTTAGCGATCACCTGACGAAGGCTATAACTGAGTGAAAATCAGAGAGGATGTGCCGAGTGTGTTATAGCCCTTTGGATGGTGTTTAGCGATCACCTGACGAAGGCTATAACTGAGTGAAAATAGCAGAGAGTGATTGTGCGTTACCTGGTGTGAAGATTGTGTCGAGTGGTTATAGAACTTTGGATGGTGTTTAGCGATCACCTGACGAAGACTATAACTGAGTAAAAGTAGTAAATAGTGTTCGGGTGGTGTTTACCGATCACCACACGAAGTAGTGTAAACGAAGTAGATAGAAATATCTTCTCTTGGTGTTTAGCGATCACCTAGAGAAGACATTTGGTGGTGGTAGCAGAACGTATATATCTCCACTGGTGGTTACCGAGCACCGGTGAACTTCAGGATGGTGTTTCTCGATCACCTGACGAAGTTAAAGAGATCCGAAACAAAGCACACTTGGTGTTTACCGATCACTTTGTGGGTTTTGGTAGGTATAATTAACTGTAAAACCGAACTATACAAGCAGGTCTAACTACACGACCACAGTAAATCTGCTGTCGGGTAATCTACAAGTGTTTAGCGATCACGAACTAGATTATCGGACTGACGATTTGGTGTGGTGGCACTGGGTGGAATTTCTGGCCGTGTTTAGCGATCACGACCGAAGGGAAACCAAGTGAAGCATAACCGCGGGGCCGAGGGCGGATCCGAAGAAGACCCGAGCGAACCCGAACGATTTCAAGAGCGGAAAGTCATCATATCTCATCAGCCGAAGACCAGAGTGGTAACGTGTGAAACGTCTAAACGAAGGCAAGGAGTGTGACGTAGAACGAAGTGGGTGACCCGAAGGCGATCCGAGTCGAGCCGAACAATCCCGAGTGCTAAATAAGAAGTTGCCGGTACCGGAAGTGATATGGGGAGTACGAGAACAACACGGCATAGTATAGAAGCTGCAAAAGAGGACACAGAGCGTGGTACCCGGGGACGACCCGAGCGTAGCCGAACGTTTCCGAGCATCATTTACCAGCCACCTATCGTCAATCAACGCACGGAACAGCCAAGAGAGTGAAGGATCGGAGGTGGAGGAGGTGGGGACGAGCTCCCAATATCCACGAGAGGACGAGCACACGAGCGGATACGAGGACACCGAAGCATAAACTCTGGCTAATATATTGTACTGGAAATATTTTAATTAACCAAATAAAGTTAAATATAGGTGTTTGAATGAAAATACTACAGCGGTGACATTTTATTTCTTGTAGCGAACACTGGACAGTGGCTGAGTATACCCTAGCAAAATAAGTCGTTACAAAAACTAATCAGCGTATTTGCCATGCGAAAATGAGCTTTTTGACAAAATTCACGCTGATGTTTTTCAACATTTGTGACGGTCGTACTTTTTTTCTGTTAAGGGCAAATCAACGAGCCATACTAAAACTGCGCAGAATTACAACATTAACGAATCATTGTTTTCAAATTGTATTTCATGCACGGACGTCAGGTACAAAAAACACCAAAATTTAAAAAACTGATAAAATTGGTTCAATTTTCGAATACCATGTATTTATTTGTTACGCCAAAAAACACAGTACAACATTTTTCAGCACATGGTTTTGGAATTTTTATTTTCATGCAAAACAAAGTTTATAAAGAAAAAAACAGCATTTGTGGATTTGTAATCCAGTTATTGAGCAAAAAAAGGTGAAAAATGGGAAAAGATGGTAATTTTGCGATTTTTAATTCACCGGATGCACTTTTTTCGGGTAGGATTGTTCCCGTAATTTTTTCTTCTATTCAATATCTACAACTTTGCTTCAGACACAAAAGAGATATTCCGTACCGTATACCAGATATAACCGTGTTAAAATATAGATAAAGTGGTAAAAATCCGCTTGATCCAAAAAATTCGTATGGCCATTAAATTATTGCTGTAGCCAACTTGACAAAACGGATGATGCAGAAGTTCTTATTTTTGGGGCTACTTTCACGTGCAATTCTAAGATACGAGTTTGAATTGATCTCTCAAGTGTTGAGAGATTTTGGTATTACCAAAGGGAATCCAAAAGTTTGTTCAAACGATTTTTTAAATATTTAATTTTTGCGTAACGATAACAATTAGAAATATAGACTTATGGCCCTAACGTTTAGCAGTTCTACGAGTTAAAATGTTTGTTAATCCAAAATGTTACGGCTTTACTAAATAAAAAAATGACGAAGTTATTGAAAAGTAAATCAGCTTCAAGGATTTAATATTTTTTATATTAGCCCATATATTTCGTTTTACCTTTTTTGTCTTCTCTGTGAATTGTTCGATTTTTTTTAAATTTGTATGCACAAATTATTTTTAATTTGACATTTCCCACTTAATCCACATTCGTGGGTGTCCTGCCAGAAAACCCTCCACATTAGCCAACTATATTTTTACTACTTTAAATTTGTTTAAAATTAGTTAGTTTTGGTCTAAAACTATAGCTATATCTATTCAATTTAGATAAATAAGTTCGGTTTATAGCCCTCAACAAAGTTGCCAACTCTTGAGGCGAAAAAATGGCAAGTAATGGCTAAATTTGGGAAATGATAATAAAACTCAATAATTTTAATTTGAAAATGTTTTCCTAGTTTCTAAAATATTTTCAGTTAAATTTAGTTATTACACTTAGCAATATTATTGCAAATAATATTGCCAGATTATGTCATTTTGTCCTAGACAGTGCAATAAGATGGTCATTCTATGCCAAATCAATCATGCATTTTCTGGACGCCTTCCGATTTTGATTAAATGTGGTATAGTTGTTATACTAATTGAAAAACTGACAAATACAAATTTTTAGCCACCTAAGTCGATAGGGGCCGAAAATACGGTTACAATTACCCCTAAATCTGCAAGTCGCGACGCTATTGCACCTTAAAAATTCATATCTTGGATTATATAGTAGCTCTAAAAATTTGATTTATCAGTTTTCAATTAGTATAACAACTAAACCAAATTTCATCAAATCGGAGGGGGTCCTGAAAATGTTTAAAAAATTTTGATTCAGTTTGCTCTTTGTTCTGTGGTGGAGGGATATAAAAATTGAACAATATGGCCAACGCACTATAAAATATGTTTCAAATTTCTGAGCCATAAAGCCAAACGAGTAATACATTAATGCACAAAGTGCCAAAGATATGGTCATACCATAAAGATTTGTAACCACTCCCACGATGTGTGAAATGTACCGGAAACCATCATACAAAAATTGCCATAAAACATCTAAATCAAATGATGTTCAGTATGTTTTATGTGAAAATACTCATCCAGCTAACTACAAAGGATGCCAAGTTTATAAAGAACTACAAGAAAAAATGTATCCAAAAATTCGTAAGAAGGAACTTACACTCCCAAATACTCAGGAAACTTCGGCTCCAGAACTAACAACCATATTCCCCAACTCAAACAGCTGTCTCCTCACGTCAAACTTACTCTGATGTAATTAACAATAACACTCCTACAATCGAAAATTCAGAAAATGCTAATAATAACGATTTGAGCGAAATCAGGTCAATGATGAGAACCCTAATGCAACAATGAGTACTATGCTCAACTTACTAAACAGTATTTAATTACAATGAATAAGTCTCTTAACATTTCTGTTTGGAACGCTAGCACTCTTACCCAACATTTATTAGAGCTTAAAGCTTTTATTTACACCAATAATATTGACATAATGTTAATATCAGAAACCCACTGTAAGGAAATAAAACTTTTATTAAATGAATGGGCAAGAACCAGTAAAGAAAAAGCCGAACTATTTGCGTCACATTTATCAAGTCTTTCAACCCTGTGCACATTCAGCGCAAATTGATGACCCATCAGTATTACATTTTTAGATTCCCCAGGTCGAATGGATCTCCTATCATGCCAGTCACAAATAAAGATTCTAGATTTTATTTGAATTTCTTATTATGACCTTTAAGTCAATACATTTCGGCATATCTATTATAGCTTTTGCACAACCCGCATTTGAAAATTGTAATTTTTTTCATTTCCATCCTTTATTTTTCTGATGAACCATTCCTAGACACCTAGTTACTGTATTATATTTTGAACATCGAATGGTCGGGCTTAACCGACCAAAATACTCCTCTACTCCGTTGTTTAATATGCAATATCATTAATATATTTTACAGTCTCATCTTTAACAATTTTTAATAAATAACAAATATTTGGGGAAACAAATGACTTTCCATGTATTAGCTGATGTTGCCGTTGAAGAACGATACCAAAAGTTATCGTACTGATTGCAGTTAAATACAGGAATATTCAGATAAATTTCAATGTGAGAAAAAACTACCATTTTTTTTTTTGTTTTATTTATTTAACTTAATAGATAAACCTAGCACAACAAAATTGACGTCTTATAAATTACAGTGCTCACTCAGAAAGAAAAACGCTTTAAACTCACTTAAAATCCAGTACAAGGGACTTTAAAATTAAAAATTTTCATGTATGAAAACCAGCCGTATTGAAAAATATTTAATTTTAAAGTTTACACTTTAAAATGTAAATTATTAATGTTAGCACTTTGAATATTAAAGTGAAACTTTACATTTTAATATGCGCATTCTCGAATACAATTTAAAACACTTTTGATTCTAAAGTTCACACTTTTAACCCAATTTAAAAATTTTGTATTTAATTTAAAAGTCACCATATTCAATCTCAAATTAAAAGCGTTAGCTTTTATTTTAAGAGTGAACACTTTCAAATGCAATTTAAAAGTGTTCACTATAAAACTTTAAAGGAAACAGATTATTTTAATTGTTTTAATCACATTTTTTTTATATTTATTTATATTTATGAAATAACTTATTTATAACTCATTAATAATTCATTAATAAAATAATTTAATTTAAATTTAAAAATAAATCATTATGTTATCATATCTTTTTTAATCTTGCATATGTCTTCCATTGTTAATTTGATATAAATTATAGGCAGGCTGTGAAATGTGAATGTTAATCAGTTTTAGGCAATTTTGTTTATACCAGTCTCGTAAGATTGAAAATTTACATCAAATTTATAATTTCAATAGGATAACATAGAACGTAAATAATTTCATTTTCGTAAATAAAAAGTTTGATTTTATAGATACAACAATTTATTTCATTCAGTAATGCTAAAAATTATTTGTTTATACTCGATTCCTTTATAATGTATTATAGTCAAACATAAACAGATTGATAATTAATATTTTCAAAGTTCAATATTAGAGGAAAATATTCTTCTTTTGTTAAGTCTTTGTAATAAATGTTTCAGTTTAAAATCACGCGGAAACCCATTTTTATACTTTTGTAAAAAATTTGAAAAACAAAAAGAACTTTTCATAGCCGCTGTATAAGCAGGATTTAATCGAGATGTTATATTATTAAAATATATTTTGCATCCTTATGTTTGCCTCGAAACGCATCGCCCAGACAAACTTAAGAGGACCACATTCTCAATTGCGCGAGGGTAGTGCACCAAAAAAACTATGCTTAGGTTTCAGATCACCGTAAGTAGAATATATAATTGATGATGTGTTTTAATTAAATTTTCAACTTATCTAGATCGAAAGTAGAAAAAACTAGAATCAAATAATAAATCTACTATTTCTATTAGCAAACACAGTAGTTTAAAATGCTTCACATCCGGTGAAATTAAATCTCCTATCATAAGTGGAAGAAAATTGTAAAGCACAAAATTTCACTAGCTGTCATTTTTAAGTTGTACGATTGAAGTCGGTCCATAAAGAGAGGCTGCGAAATATTTCCTATTTCAATATTTCCAAACTGAAAAAATTTTTTTCTGCTGTTAATAATGTCTAATGAAATAATTTTGTCATTTACTAAACCCAAGATTATGTTGCAAATATCATATGCGCAAATTCCTTCTAAAACATCATGCATAATGTTAAAGCAAATGTTATTTGTTAGTGAAAGCTTCTTAACTCATTAAAAATACAAACTGTTTTGACACCTGTGTCTTGAAATTTATTGTTAGATAAGTCATCTTCGTATTGAATCCGAGTTCTTAGCAGTGTTCGTTTTCTGAAACATCAATTTTAATTTGATCTTTAGTAGTTGTACATGCTGGACAGTAACGTTTGACATTAAAAGATTGCACAAAACCCAAAATACTACTACACCTAAATTATCTCCCACACAATGCCTAAAACGAAATGTACTTTGAAAGTCTGATCAAATGATTGAATTAATATCCCTTCCTCCAATGATTTAAGCTCTTTAAGTAAATGGAAGAAGGACGTTCTCTTTCACAAAATTTCAAATCTTTTGTAGATTAAAAGCAGCATTAAAAATAAAATCAAGTTTTGAGAGTATATATTGTGGCATAGTAGGAAAATTGTAATAACAACCGCAATTGAGAATGTGTGACTACCAAGAGCGTAATTAATTTGAAAGTCATCAAAATATAAAACATAGGGTATTACCAGTTTAGAATCGAATTTTAATTTAATTAAATGAAAAATTTGGCCATTAAAAAATTTGAAAAATTAGTATCTCCTAAAAAACTTTTCTGTATTTTCTAAAGTCATTTGTAAAACATTAAGTAACTCAAAAAGTGCTTTAAATTGAAATTTAATGGCATTATTTGAATGCTAAGCATTTTACTATCGATGTGTAGGGTTTCCCCGAAAACTGTGTCAGCTTTCATTAAGAATTCGAAAAGACTGGGCTTTCATATAAATTCATCGCCTTCAAAACTGAATTATTCGATGTTCAGATTTTATTTCATGAATGGATCATTACAAAAGTTAAGAATACAGTCAATATCGTTTTGTAGTCCGGTAAATACACTAAAAAAAAAGTTTGTAAAGTCAGCAAAAAATTTTGCTGAGTCAGCAAAATTTTAGTCAGGAGGGTGCTGCTAGCAAAAAAATGCTAATGTCAGCAAAATCTTAATCTTAGTAGATTCAGCAAAAGTTTTGCTAACACATAGTAGATTAGAAATAAAAAAGCCTTGGTAAAAATTAATAAATTTTTGCTGAATTTAGTAGACTGAAAAAACGCAAAAAATTATAATTTAGTTAATATATTTGCTGAAAATCATAAAACATATTTTGTGATTCTTTTAAAAA
>JAEKOY010000783.1:0-19049 GCA_021234595.1 Delia radicum | reverse complement strand
TTATTTATTTATATTTATTTATATTTATTTATATTTATTATATTTATTTATATTTATTTATATTTATTTATATTATTTATATTTATTTATATTTATTTATATTTATTTATATTTATTTATTTTATTTATTTATTTATATTTATTTCTATTTATTTATATTTATTTATATTTATTTATATTTATTTATATTTATTTATTTATATTTATTTATATTTATATTTATTTATCTTTATTTATCTTTATTTTATTTATTTATATTTATTTCTATTTTATTTATATTTATTTCTATTTATTTATATTTATTTATATTTATTTTATTTATTTCTCTTTATTTCTATTTATTTCTATTTATTTCTATTTATTTATATTTATTTATATTTCTATATTTATATATTTTTATAATATATATCATAGTTGGAAATATGTATATCAATATGTTTCACCAATAAATTTTTTTGAAAAAGTTTTTAAACTTAAAATGAACTGGAATAAAAATTGTGTATGCTGGATGGACTAATTAGATGACCACCACTGTATATTATAAATATTTAAAATAAATAGCCGGATTCATGTAACGTTGTATATCGTGTGAGCAACGTATTTTTATCACATTATTGTCATAATAGCTGTGTTCGACGTACGTTACCAAAATACAATTACAAACGAACAGTTTTTTAAGAAATAATCGTAGCAGTGATGCAAAACGTGGCACAATAGGGCCATTTGTGGCACTTTTGACTGCTTGATGGCCCTGTGGTACTTTCGTATCTATTTTGGCCCTTTCAGCTCAAAATTGAACTAACTACTTTAAACCGTTTAGTTTAGACTTTTATGAAATTTGCCTGATTTTTTTTATTCGATGAGAGCATATGCTAGTTCCTTAGAGAATGAAAAACGAGAGTTGTTTAATTTTTTATAAAAATCGAATTCAAAATATATATTTTCGTACCAGGTCAGGTTTTAAAATTTTTGAATGCAGGACGATAACATTTTAAATCTTTTTATATTTGTCCAAATTTTTAAAAGAAGTGCCGCAATTCATTTTTTATTAAAAAATGTGTTTTTGGAGGCTTTTTAAAATGTTATGTTATCGCAAGAGAAGAAATAATTTATGAGAATTCATAAAATATGTTAAATTTTAATTGTCAAAGGGGTTTGTCTTGCATTTTTAAAAAAGCATTAAAATGACGAACTCTAATTAACAAATTAACAAATTAATATTATTTTTATTTAGTAAAAATCTAATAATCGAAGTTTTAAAAAAATATGGCCCTACAGGGATGATAAATGGGATTTTTTAAATAGTAGCAACCAGCATAAAAAATAGTACTTTTTCGACCCTCATAGTACTAAATACAAGTTTTATTATAAATTAACGTTTTTAATATTTATTTGTATATAAAAACAAAATTTAGTTGATTTTAGTTACAGAATTTATAAAAAATTATCAGACTATTTCTTAAATTCACCTTTTTTTGCAAGGAAATCTATCTCATTCGATTTTAGAATCACAATGCTAATTTGAAGATGTTGGCAATGGCCTTTTTTCAATTGTACTTTTTTAAGATATTTATTTTTCACTTTTCGAACACTTTTTTTTTACTCGAACTCAAATAAAATCATCTTTAATCATTCCATTTACAACGATTGTATTGAAATATATACATTTGATAAATGTTAATTTATGAATGGGTAATTGAATTAAATGTTGAATCTTGAAGTTTCTGAAAATACAACCGTGTATTGAATTAAACTAGTTTTAAATCACAACAAAACTCGACCTGACGATAGATCAGTGCGCTAAAGCGCTCTGTCTAACGTGTGGTGCGATTGCATGTGGCATTAGAAATCAGTTTATCTGTACCACGGTCAGTGATTGAACAGAAAATTTCATATAGACGCAATCGAACAAATACAAAACAAAAACAAATATTACATTATTCAAAAAGGAGGGTCACTGACTTAGGTTCAATACCAGAAACTGCGCAGTCTGATTCAGGAAAATTGAAAAATGTACAATGTAGTTATGATTTTAGAAAATAACACTCATTCTTCTCTACCACGTCTTTCACAATTAAAATTAAACAAAATTGCATTTTAATTATAGTATTAATTGCAATTGTGTGAAAAGACGTTAAAATTCAAACTCAATCAAGATATAGGTAGTCTTAGTAGCCCAGGTAGTCTTAGTAGCCCAGCTGTTTATCTTCCTCTTCCCTGGTTTTGACATTTCTTACATGGTTTTGACACTGTACTGTAACTCAACAACAAAATGCCTGTTGTTTTTGTATTGTTGTAGTTGTTTGTTGTAGTTGTTGTTCTAGTAAGACTACCTATATAAATATATCTTGAACTCAATCTTTAATTTTTTTTATGTAAATAGTACTAAAAGAGTCAAAGGAGTACCATGGTACTTTTTTGGATCAAATAGTACCAAAAAAAGTACTATAGTACTAACTTTATCATTTCTGTGGCCCTATCATGGTATTTGGCCCTTTTAATTTGTCACTTTGGCCCAAAACAAAAAAACTCAAAATGCATTACTGAATCGTAGTATTTAAGAAAATACAAATGAATAATTTGGCAACAATTGCAAAGGTACTTCAGTGCTGCTTAAAAAAAAATCCGAATTTCGTTAATTTCAGACATGTTTCCAAGCAAAAAGTAATAATTCGGAGGCTCAATCCCACAACGTGTGATAGAGCCTCTAGAAAAAATGCGTGATGTGGCGAAAAGTATAGAGAAATAAATCTAAAGAGAGCAAATAACGGTTGAGTGGTTTATCAGAGTCTAAAAAAAGTCAAAATACTTGTTAAGGTCATCTGATACAGTGTAAATCTTCCTCAGACAGCTAGGCCTGAACACTGACCAATTTTGAATTAAAGGGTTTTGACTGGAGCCAATTAAAAGCACTTCCGAAGGATTATTTGTATAAACGGTAGGACGGGTCGGACATTTCTAGACCGGTACTTCAAAGCAGTGTAGATAATAAAAACTCAAACTGAAACATTTGCCAAAAACAGAATAGCTAATTTGTAAGGTCAATGTGTTACGGTCTGGAGCGTTTTAAATTGCTCTCATCAAACTTGTGAAAATTGCCAACAATTGATGTATAAGTTTAAGTGAAATTAACAATGTATATAATAAAAGTTTAAAGTCAAGTTCGTTACTTACCGTGCTCAGTATATTATGTAGTTATTGTAATAAACAAGCTTTTGCATCTCACACAAATGGAAAACCTTGAAAATCTTAAAGAGATAGTTGCAAATCTGGAAACGAAGACGTCACAAAGTTCTATAATTTTTTTGTTTAAGCTCTTATCTGTATTATATTTAACAAAAGAACTTCAGTTTTTAACAGCGAATAAGTTATTTATTTAGAAGTTATTTAAGTATTTTGTATATTTTAAAAAAGAGGCACTGGTTTAATAAAATTAAAACTACCGCTCGCTATACAACAGATTTTTGGCAGTAGGAAGTTTTAATTAGTATTTATTTATTGCAACTTAAATTGTTATTCACTAGCTAATTAAATGTTAATAACTTGTTTTTTTTCGCTAAACAAATTAATTAATAAATGTTCCTAAACTCACTGACACAAGCCACCAAATGAAGAATATGAGACTGTGGATACGATGATTTCATTTCTTTACTGGGAAAAAAACAGCAAAACAAAATAATTGAAACAGCTGATGACCATTAATGTCAACTATTTAAAATAAAATTGTAGATATGAACTAAAAAAAAAAAACGCTAGATATTATAAACAGTCCAAAAATTTAGCAATGTTAATTAAAAATTTATCTTCAGATTTCTTATAAAAATATTGAGTGGTTCTTTCCTAGCAAATGTGTATAAAATCTATGCACAATTATTCAAATATGTGAAACTAAACAAAAAAAATTAGAGACCGGATTTAAAATCAGTGAGTGTGGGTAGCAAACGAAATGAAATTTCCTCACGAATTCAATTCAATTTTTCAAACTAATTTCTGTCATAATTTAAAAAGGGCTAAAAATCACTATTTATTTAATTTTTAACTTCATCAAGTTAAAATAAAAATAATTTAAATTGTAACATTCTCATACGTTTTTGATTAAATTTTGTAATAACTCCACCACATAAAATTTCACAAAAAACAACTAAAACACGTCTAAAATGTTTACGTAGAAAAAATTCGCTGAAATTCGTGCTATTTTTAAATTGTTTACCCATAATTATATCTAAAATATACTTTAAATCATTTTTTAAAATTTTAGCGGTTGCTAGTTTTTACTTGAAAATCGCGGAGTCGGAAACAGTGCATGTTATGATGTTTACTTTTTATACAGAGTTGCAGTTTTATATTTGATTTGAGTGAACTAGTTCGTTATTCTGGTTCAATTAGAGTGTCCAAAACTGTAACCGAAAACTGGATAATCGGATTTTTTAGATTCTAATACCGAACCGGTTTCCAATATTTTGCATTTTTAAATATTCCAGTAACCGTTTTTTTTTTTTGGTCGGTAAACCGATTATTTTATTTTTTTTTTTTTTTTAATTTTGGTTTGCCAGATGAAATCAGGCGGTTGGCGAAGTATTTCTCAGATACTTATATGCCAGTACTAAATAACCAAAAAAGATGTATGCATAACTTGAAGATAGTTGATGTTTTCAGAATAAATAGATTTGTTGTATTGCAAAGTGGTGAACAAATCGAGATGTTCCGAATGGTTGATACATAGCAGGAATAAAACGTGTGTGCGTGAATAAGAACAGCTGATGTTATTAGACGAGAAAGCAAAAATTGCTGTTACTGATGATTCAATGATGGTTAGACAGCTATTAGAGGTCGATTTGACACAGGTTAATGAAAGCAAACGAGTTTTTTGAAGACAGCATCTTGAAACGTATTTAGTAATGTATACAGGTTGTTGAATTGTGCGAAAAAATCAAAGTTTTTTCGTATTTCCGAAAATTTCGGGCATACGAAAATAAGGTGGTCATCGGTTTTGTGGTGTATCGCATTCATCGCAGTTTGGAGATGATTCTACTTTAATCATGTGGAGATACGGTTTATTATAAGTATGCCCCGTTAACAGCCTATTATTGTTTTTATTTTTGTAGAAGTCAGAGATGAGTTTAAAAACCAATGCTTTTAGGGCAAGTTGGGAAAAATCGTGAAAAATGTTGCTCCTTTTAAACGCGATATCTGTTTGTAATCAGAGTTCCATTCATCCCAAAGGTTGTTATAAATTTTGGTGCAAGCGTCCTTGAGTGATAATTGGGCGTTAACTCTAACCCGCTGGCTATAGCAAGCTTGGCGTAGTGATCAGCTTTTTCATTCCTATATGGGCGATTATTTTATAACAATATATTTTACTTGAGATGCAAGCAAAACCTCAAAAAATGTTTTATGTTTTTTTTTTTTAAATTTAATTTATTTTTATTTAAAAATTCATTTTGTAATTTGTAAGTCTAATTGGCCAAATAATAAATTGCAATATATCACACACTAATATAATCATCATAATTGTATAATCAATTACTTATAAAATAAATATAAATAAATTTGTACTAATATAAAAATTAGCTACATATCAGAAATGTTAAGAAAATTAAAAAAAATCATAATAAAATAATTCTGATGTCCCTTTTGACGAATGATAATGCCGAACTAGATTATGTCTGACTATACTGAATTAGTTTATTTTTGTGGGTAGAATAAGTTTTCGGTGAAGTATCTTACCGCTATGGGCAACGAATTAAATGAACGTATAACTCGTATTTGTTATTTTTGATTTAGCCATGATGAATTACGGGGTAAAATAATTTCATAAAAATGTAGTAGTAGACGAATTTTAATAAAATTTAAAAAAGATGTTCCTAAGAACCGTTCTACATATTGAGATACATGTGCCCGAATACGTAAGGAATATAGGTAACGAATTACCCTTTTAAAACAACATGTATAGCCGATCCATAATAAATGCAGTCGTACCTGAGTTCACCTCCGCACAACACAAAAATAAAGGCTTAATAATGCCATGTACAATTTTCTGCTTATCATGGAGTGGCAGATACAAATTAATATTATACAGTCTCTTTAAACTAAAATTAACTGTGGATCCAATGAGAGACACATGCGATTCAAAATCCAAGTCATTGTCAATAATTACTCCCACTATTTTTACGCGATCACAGAATTCAACAGCAACATTATTTATGGATATGGTTACATCGAAATCACAGTTGCGGGTAGGGACAAATAACATGGCCTTACTTCCACAGCATTTAATGAAAATCTGTTACAAGACATCTAATCGGAGATACGATATTCTAAAATTCAACATTTTTTCCCCAATTTTTTAACATTTTAGACCATTATAGAAATTTATTATGCTGCATTAACTCAAAATAAAAAGTACGTATGTAAAAGCAAATAAAAATCTGTTGCTTTAAAAAAAAAAATACTTTTGCTTCTGGCCTAAAGTAAAATCATGCCAAATTAAATTGGTAGTATAAAATGTTCCAAAAAATATAATATCAAGTCCGCAGTATCATTTGTAGTATGAATGAGTTTAAACAATGAGTATATACCAATAGAGAAACTGTACTTCCAAAACAACAAACAAACCAATGAAAACATTTTTTATACTAAAAAATTATCGCGACATGTTGATAAAAAGTTTTTGCTAAAAAATTCACTTTTATTTTGATATTTCCTACTAAGGTTGAGAGAGACAGAGGCGAGTAGACCCACTGGCTTAATTTAAGATCCGGGCATTTTCAGAAGAAATAAGAAAAATTATCGTCCTTATTACGGTTGTAGTTGGCAAAATCAAAAGTTAGTCTAGTTTGTTAAAAAATTCGTTAATAGCACAGCTTTTAAAAAATGTTATTGAACTTATAATAACTACAATCAAAAAAGTTTTACAATAGAATCGACTGAAAATGATAGAAAAATAACGTCATGATGGTTGTTAGGAAAAGGTCCTAGCCACCTGTTTGATTGCTAAGAAGGCAAGAATGGAGCAAAATTGATATTAATAGGGCTTTTTGTTAAAGCTCTGCCTATTCGGTTCTGATAAGATATTGTGCCAGATCGAAATACATGCATCAATCTAGCTAAAATAATTAATTAGCTTATTTTTGTAAATATATGTATATACCGTATAAATTAATAAAAATAAAACAACTGTAATCTCAGTTAAAAGATCTAAAAATCTAATTACCGTTAAAATAACTAAGAATGTAGTTGTTGAAAAACAGCTAAAAAATGTAGTAAAACAACTAACAATGTCGTTAAAAACAACTGGCCATATTTTCCTCCAACATTTTTAAACAACTTTGGAGATGCAATGAAATTTCTAATTATTATTTGTAAACTATTAACATATCAATAATAACATATATAAAACTAAACTAAAAACTCGACATAACCTTTTAAAAAACTAACAAAAATTAACTGTTTACTGGCAAAATTACTGTTTTGGTAGTTGTTTATTGAAAATTAAAATAATTGTTTCGACCAATTGTTGAAAGAAAGTAATTTTCTTCATTTGCGCTTTTAAATTTTAAATTTGCTGAAAGTTGATCCTTTATTTCCTGAAAATTCACATCACTATCTCTGTTCTAAACCATCTGAATGCTAATCTTAAAAAAAAATTAATAATACGAAATAGTTTAAGAAATATTATTAATACATTTATCACCTATTTGTATCTGATACTGTTTCCCAATTTGTTCCTTTTTACTACTTCGAAATTAAAAAAATAAATATTTTCGAATTTTAAACAAATTGATATATTTTTGAAATTAAGAATACATTATAAATTTTATGATTATTCATTTTTTACCACTACTTCTTGCAACACAAAAAAGCTTTCAACTTTGCGAGTTTATGGACTAAAGAAAAGTTGCAAATTTTTTGCCATAAAAAATCATTTATTTCCAATGTTACCGTTACTTTAGAAATGCGTGCCATTAATATTAAAAATCAGTTGTCAGTCAGTCAATAAAAATTGAGAAAAAAAAAAGTTTGAATTAGATTCATACGTAAGGCCACAAAGTATTTCGTTACATATATTTAACACCATGCAGTAAAGCGTTAACCGTAAAAAAGATATGGACTATGTACTATTATATGGATTATGTTCTATTGTAAAATTTTTCGAATATTGTTCATATTTTGAAACGCGACATAGCAAGATCCGCTGATATTAGCTGTCAAAAAAGTTTACAGTACCTACATGACAGTTGTTTAGTAGTTGTTTTACCGTAATAACAGTTGTTTTTTTCTATGAAATAATACAAAACAACTATTATTACAGTTATTTCAAAAAACAGTATTTTTAACAGTTGTTTTAGTATTTTTGTAAACAACTATAACTACTAAAATTACTGTTTTGTAATTTTTCAGTAATCAGTTTATTTTGGTTAGTTATTTAAAAATAGAAGGTTTATCACCAATGCACTAAAACATCATAACTGGAGTACCGTGTGGAATTTTGAGTTTGCCTTTTAAGTAGTAATTAAATTTTATTGTAATTAAAAAGAAAAAAGATTTTTCTTTATTAAAAAATAAGTTTAAAATACCGAAAAAATAATTGTTGAAAAACAATTATTTATACAGTTTCTTCAAAATATGTGTAGAAAAAAATTTTCAGTTTTTACTTCATTGTTAGTTGATTTTACTACATTTTTAGTTGTTTTCAACAGTTACAAAACAACTAAATTTTTAGTTCTTGTTTTTGTAGCAGCTATTGTAACGGTAGTTACCTTTGTCGCTTTTTAACTGAAATTAAAGTTGTTTTAACAGTCATTTTCAGCAGATTCTATTGTAAAACTTTTTGGCTTATTATTAAAACTTGATTAGCCACATTTATTTCTAAGTTGTTTTCGTCTTTTAAATGTTGAAAAACTGCAAAAAAATATAATTTTTAAAGTACGTTTATCTTTCAGTTACTTGTTATAGGTTTTAAGAAAGACTTCTATTAAAAATTAATCAATGGTTCCCTATAAATTGGCGAAAATCCATAAAGCAATACATGTGACATAACAAGTTTTTACAATAAGCCCTTCAATTATATGAATTCTATTTTATGGAATTCATTTCCATCTAAATTGAATGAATTCTTCAAAAGCTCTGTTTCAGTCTATTGAAAGATTTTTTCGCTTTTGGTGTTTAACGCATATTCTGTTTCTTCTGCAGAAAGTGCGAATAATGGTGAACTAGTTCATATAGTTCCATTGGGTGAATAGGTTAATTGTACTAGTTAGTTGAAGAACTACGGCAAGTCCACTAAAGTGCAAGAAAATTTTTTTTTATGGAAAATATTTTGAGTGGCATATATTTATTTACAATGTTTTGAAAATATGTATCTCGCGAATGGAGTTTTGCTGTTGGTTGTCGTCCTTTTAGGACTTGCTCTATACGTTCTTCGACAATACTTACGTCACGCAAATTAAAATTAGGAACACGAAACACAAATGTGAACGTTGGTATATTTCATCCATACTGCAATGCGGTGGCGGAGGTGAACGTGTCTTATGGTGCGCTGTACGATGCTTACAGGCAAAGTATGATAATGTCAAAGTTATAATTTATACGGGCGACATAGAAAGTTCTCCGAATAGTATACTGGAAAAAGCTAAAAATGTATTTAACATTAATTTGGAAAAAGAAAATATTACATTTGTGTACTTAAAATTTCGTCATTTGGTTGAGGCAAAAAAATATCCCATCTTTACACTACTCGGACAAAGTATTGGTTCAATGTTATTGGGTCTAGAGGCGTTGTGTAAATTCCCACCAGACATATATCTCGATACCATGGGATATGCATTTACTTTGCCATTATTTCGTTTTATAGGATGCTGTAAAGTTGGATGCTACGTTCACTATCCTACCATTAGCACGGATATGTTGCGCCGAGTTCAGGCAGCGTGAATATTCCCATAACAATCATAGTTATGTTTGTACGCAATCCTTTTTTGACATGGCTCAAAGTAACATATTATAAAATCTTGCAAAGATTTACTGTTGGGTTGGAAGATGTTCTGAAACCATTATGGTAAATTCATCTTGGACAGAAAACCACATTATTGACTTGTGGAATGTTCCTTTTAAAACACCATCGTGTATATCCACCGTGTGAAGTCAGTCATATTAAGAGTCTACAGCGCATGGAGAATTTCAACGATATAATTATTTTATCTGTTGGTCAATTTCGTCCGGAAAAAGATCATCCTCTGCAATTGCAAACCATGTACGAATTGCGTACGTTATTAAGTCGGAACGAAGAGCTTGGAATAAAATACGTTTAGTGATAGCGGGATCGTGTCGCAACGAGGTCCGACTATGAACGTCTCAAAAATATGCAAGATCTAACGAAACATTTATCTTGGAAAACAATGTCGAATTCAAAGTAAATGTTCCTTATCATGAGCTGCTGAGTTGTATACAAAAGCTGGCATAGGTATTCATACAATGTGGAACGAACATTTTGGCATTGGAGTTGTGAATGCATGGCAGCTGGTATTATAATGGTTGCTCACAAATCCGGTGGACCTTTATTTGATATTATACAAACTTCAGAGGGAAGTCAAAACGGATTTTAGCTGCTGATGCCATAGAATATGCCAGCTGCATATTGACTATAATTTTTAATACCAAAGATGAAAATGACAGTATACGCGATGCTGCTAGGTCCTTCCTCGGAACGATTCTCAGAAAAAGAGTTTGAAACAAGTTTGCTTCGTGCAATATCACCACTTTTTTATTCACCAACAAAATAAAAAGAAACCATCCTAAAGAAAATTGCATTTCCTAAGCTATTATGAGGTTAGCTTATTTTTCAAGCTATTGGCTATTTAAAGGGATCTTTCTGAAATATTCTAAAAAAAATAATAAAATTTAAAAGAGAGCGTTTTAAAAAATCCAGCATCACATCAGCTTTAGGAACTTAAGGGTTTTACCCTCATTTAAAATCAGTCAAATTAACCATATTTAAAAAATTATAAAGAAATAAAGATATGATTTATTTATCAAAAATCATTTTGTGACACATTACTCTACATTTTTTATTTAAATTATATTTATAGTTTGGTGAACCCTAGTTAGAATTTAGTTATAGAGCTTTTATTTTAAAGGCAAAATCGGGGGAGTTACCTTGTAACTCGATTCGGAAAAAAATTATGAATTCCCGGTTAAAAAAGTTCATATATGATCATATAAATTTGTTACATGGTCATCCATATTCGTACATACTAGAACAATGAACCTACATTTCCATATATGGACATATCATATTTTATATGGACATCCATGTACGTTCATACATAATATATTTTTCGTTCTTTTTTAGAAAACTTTTTGTACCAATTTCTAAAAAATTTTAATTAAAATTTCTAGTTAATAGAACGATTTAATTATGATCTTGTACCTTCAAAATTTTAAATGAAAATATGAGCTTGTAATGTGAACATTTCATACTAATTGGACGTGTTGAGTATTTTTATCTGTGTGGTTCTGATTAAAAAAATCTTATTATAAATTTATCAAATATGTTTTATTTGAAATAACGGTTAGTCATCTATTTGGTTAACAATTATTTCTGAAACATATTTTTTACTTTTGTATAAACTATGAACTTATTTGTAAAAAAAAAAAACAATTTTAAAAAAATTGGTAGTAGATAGATAGATAAATGTTCTTTATTTCAAAAATATACATTTGAGTTTGTTTACAACATTTTCTTAAAATTAATGAAATTGAACTAACGACAATGACAAAAGTCGTCTGTTGTAGGTTTGAATTGATTGAAATTTTACAATTTTTTATAAAATCATTTGTTAAAGTATTTAAATTTAATAAAAAAAAGAAGAAATTAGGCAAATTCATTTATTATAGCCTTGCGATATAATAGGGCGTTTTTAATATAATTAAACTAATTTATCCCAAGTTTCATCATTAATATATTAATTATTTCGTTTCTGATAAAATTACTTTTCCAAAAAATCTTATTCGATATTCTCTTAGGCCTAGTTTTTGGGATGTCAGTTAAACTTCGTTTAGCTAAACCGACAACGAATTTGTCCACCATTTCCAATTTTATTAACAAACATTTTCCGGAACAACTTTTCTAGTTCAGAATTTCGGTCTTTACTGAAATAAAGCAAAATAAAACAAAATTCCAATAGCAGTATTCCAGTTACAAACCGAGTTAAACTAAGATTAAAGATAATCTACATCCTAAAAACTCGGCATTAGAATAGGGCATTTCCTAGGAAGTGTTGGATATCTCTTCAGGCTCGTTCACATTACATAATGTACATATACTTTGGATATTGTTGAAGCTGGTATTTAGAGCTATAAGACCACATCTTGCCTTGAAAATCCACATTATTTACTACGATCGTATGTGTTAGATCGTATGTGTAAGAATGTCCCATATTATGATCTAAATATTTGTACAATCTGGCATCGCTTTGCAAGCACCTCGTCCACATTTTCTGACGGTTTCCGTCTATGATTTGAATCTAAAGGTTTGCAAAATTGTTTGACCAACTTACTGCGTTTAAGTTGCAAGATTCCATTCCAAACCATAGTTTGTTCCTAGGTTATTTAGGCTTTCTGCCCAGTAAACATTACTTTCAATCACTTTTAATGATAATTGGTTGGGTAGTCTATTTGCGGGGTAATCAAACAGCTTTCTGTATACATATCGAAGATGGAGCTCAAGGGTATACAAATGTCCATTAATATCCCTGTTTCGAGCATTACTGCATGTGGGGGTAAGTCTGATTGGTTAGTAATCACTACTGGTCTTAATGAAATTTTAAAACAGGATTTAAATGCGTTAATATTGTCGTAACGAACACAAAAATGAATTTAAGAAAAACAATCTTATCTTACTGACAAGGAGAGTACCACAAATAGTGGGAATTCTCTACTGATGCACTTCAATTAAAATGAAATTTAAGCAGTGCTTACAAAATAAAAATATGAATCAGTCCTTATGAATTAGATTAAGAATTGAAGTTGTTACAAACGATCTTTAAAAAGGTTTATAAACTGATTGGACACACCATTTTTATATGTTTCAAAATTCTATCTGTCATTTTTTACAATTTTTAACAAATGCGTTATATAAATAAATAAAAAACTACGTAACTTAATAAAAAAAAGTTTGGCATAATATTTGTCCACATATGTATGAGTCCTTATTGGGTATATATAGTGACATATTTTTCGATATATGGTTCCTCTTTGCATAAAAAGTGATTTCATATACTTCAATATTTTAGCATATATGACTACTTTTGCGTATATATGAGACGCTTTTGGATATATGAAATCGCATATACCTCCATATATGAGTACCATTTGCATATATGGAATCACATACACTTCCATATATGCCCATATACAAGACAATGCCCATATACAAGACAATGTCCATATTTGCCCATATATGCAAGCATATATGAACATATATGAACTTTTTTAACCGGGTTCGTAGTCTTGTAACAGCATCCAGTAAAACTTTGATAATGTGTGCGAAAAAGTAATGCATTACTTTGTATGTATACTTCTTACCTGTATCATTATTTTCCAACTAAAAGTAATGAGTTGCCGATAATGGGTTACATTACTGCATTCGTTTGTAATGTATACTCCTTACCTTAAACATTATTTTGAAACATAAAGTAACAAGTTACCAATAATTGAACACTCATGGTTACCTTGTAATGATACATCATTACCTTTTACATTATTTCAAAAAATAAAGTAATGACTTACCGATTATCAATTACATAATGCACGAAATATTAAGCGTAAGAAATGTTTAAAATATTATTTTGAAAATCTATATTTTAGACACATTTAACATCACAAACGAAACCTCGATGGCACATAATTCATTTAAATTTTAAGCAACCCATTATTATATGTGACGATAGCTCAGTTGGTTGAGTTCTCGCCTAACAACCAGTGACTAATTCCAGGGAGAACGCTAAACCTTTTCGAGCTCTCAAGGCGGAGCTGGTGGACTGGGCTGACACCATGTATAGGACCATCTCTGGGGCAACCCGGACAAGGACAAGACGAGGGAAATTCTGATCTCAGTAGGAAGGAACTGAGTCTTTTGATGGAAATCCTCTCGGGACACTCGACACTTAGGGCCCATCTCCACCGTATTGGTAGGGCGAACTCGGAAGTGCGCAGGGCCTGTGGAGAAGACGAGGAGACCTTGGAACACTATCTCTGTGAATGCCCGGCATTTGCCGGTGATCCGGGTCGAAATACTATCCAGTGACCCAATATCCACATTGGGGGATCTTAGGGGCATAGAATGGAAGGAGTTGAGGAGTTTCGTCAGTGCGACGGAGTTCCTGGGATAGTAAGGTGACATAGGACATAGAACCGATTGTTTAGAGCGCACAAAAAGCCGACATTCTGGCTTAAGTGTAAGTCCTCAGGGACTTGAGTCGGCTTAGGGAAGTATTTCCCTTCTCCGAATCCTCTTTTCGACCTAACCTAACAACCAGAGACCCCAGGCTCGAATTTCAGCGCGAAATTAAATAAATAACGTATTTATTTAATTTAAAAAAATTATTTGTAATATTTTTTTGTCAAACTAGTTTTTATGAAAATCTATTTATACCCACATTACTTTTCCTAACCCGGTAACAATAAAAGTAACCAGTTACTTTACCCCCTATTAGGTAATGGGTCAAGGCTAATCGCCTGTAAAAATCAACAGTGAAGTATGGTGTATTGTAATGTAATGTAAGCCCTATGGCGATACATTACTTTACCCGTTATTTGGTAATGTGTGAGATGATCGGTAGTCATTATTTTATGTTTCGAAATAATACAAAAGGTAATGATGTATCATTACAAGGTAATCCATGAGTACATCATTATTGGTAACTCATTACTATATATTTCGAAATAATGCTGAAGGTGAGGAGTGTCCGTTACAAAGCAATGTATTATGTAACCCATTATCGGTAGCTCATCACTTATTGTTGCAAAATAATGATACAAAATAATTTCTTATTTTCGCGAATTTTCGCTTTTCTGAAGCTCCACAGAATCACATTGTACCACTAAAATAGAATTTGTCATTTTCCATCATTACAAATGTTTTAATTTTTTTATTGAAATAAATTATTAAAAAACTTATAAAGTTTTATTTAGAAAATTGTTGTTCTTTTAGTTTACATTTTTTTAGGATTTTTCTTTCAGTAAACTTCATACAGAAAAAAACTATTAAAAATAATAATGTTCACATAAATTTGTTATAGATACAAAATAACTCAAACTAAATTAAATAACTAAAGATTTATGTTTCAATTTAAGTCTTTACAGCTTTGAGTGAGCCAAACCAGAAATTCAAGGTAATTTTCACAGTCCATTGTAAGCACGATTAATTGAAGCTTGATCTAAAATTTTTTTAAGTTCTGTAATTAAAGAAAAGTAATTGAAATAGTATAATGAAAAGTAATTTATATTATCTACAACAAAATTCTAGACCATACTATCTTATCTTTAAAAATAATTTATTTTTAAAAATTTGAATTAATGATAGTACGGTTTATGATTTCTGAGTGTTTTTTTTTTTTAACTAACCTTCTTTTTCTGTGTCATCCAAGTCTTTTTAGGAAACTCCACATCAAATGTATATACAAATTGCCATGCAGATTATTATTTTCATAGTTTGGCATACCTTCACCCTTCTTGCGTATACGTGCTCCAGGCCATGTTATCTTTTCTCTAGTCACTGCTACTTTATGACCATCTAAATGTATAATATCCATGGTAAAACCAATCAAAGCATCCTAGAAAGTATAGAGTGAATAATTAATGATACAATCAAAAAGAGCATGTATGTTCTTTAACATAAATTTAACTTTTAGACGGATTTTTATTTGTCGTTCACGAAGTAGACCCTTACACGGTGTCCACATAAGATATTAAGTTGGATATAATATGTGCGAGAAAGCCAACAGAATAACGGAATTAAATTATCTATGTTCATATTAATGTTTAGGGTGGAGAACACGTATTCATATTTATATCTACTCTTAATTTTCTCTTTATAGTTGAGTAAAGACGTCCGTTTAGTTAATTCATTCAATTTTCAACTATGCAATTAAAAAATAACTAAATTGATTTATAAACATTTTAATAATTTTTAATATACTTTTTCTTCATGAATTTTTTAATTTTAGGCGTTTAACTTTATTTATTTTTTTACAAAGTTGTTTTTTAATCGCATAGTTGAAAATTGAATGAATTAACGGACGTCTTTACTCAACGAGAGACAGAAATTATGAGAAGACATGATATAAATATGAATGCGTGTTCTCCACCCTTAACATTAACATGAACATAGATAATTTAATTCCGTTATTCTGTTGGCGTTCTCGCACATATTATATTAAAGTTACTAACACTAACAGTAATGTGTGGTCCACATGTAATATAATTCTCTCTACGATTGAATTTGAAGTTTGCTGACAGAAAAATATTAAAGTTAATATCTAGTGTGGACACTATGTTAAGAAGTAGGATTAATATCCTGCACTAAGAAATATATTTTTAAAGCTATGTTTTCTTAAAATTTAGGAATTTTTCAATAGAAAAAAAGTTAAAAAATTCCCGAAAGAAATGTTCAAATTTTAAGACAACGTTTTTAATTTGAGCAGATTATAGAAATATTTTAAAAATTTGATTAATAGATTTTAAGACTCTTAGCAAAGCTTTTCGAAAGAAAAACTAAATATTTTGAAAAAAGTTACGGAATCAATAAAATCATCCTCTATATTTCTTTATTAGGATATTGTCCTAACAAATAATCTATAGAGCTTTTGTTTTCAAATTTATTAATTGACCACTTTCAGGAATGTGTTTGATGAACTATTTCGGAAATTCTCTAGGTTCCCATCATTAGAACACGTTTTGAAAAGAAGTGACAATCCCATACAAAACATCAAACATTCATATAACCTAGTTATCCTACTAAATGAGAACTAATATATGAGCTCTAAGTTAAAGATTATCACCACTGATCAAATATAAAAAATTGAAAACTTGCTTGTTATGGCAAGCTGAACCTTTGGTAGATATACAATACAACACATACAATACAAATCAACACATTCCTGAAAGTGGTCAATTAATAAATTTGAAAACAAAAACTCTGTAGATTATTTTGTTAGGACAATATCCTAATAAAGAAATAACTTTATAATATGCCATGGCCCGAACCTCGAATAATTTTCCATTTCATTCCACAATTAAAGGTCGAAAAAACATAATTTTATTTTTTAATAAAAATTTTATCAAACTTGTAATTCATAATATTTACTGTAATTTAGAAAAAAGAGATAATTATACAAAAGTGCGAGAGGCAGAAGTAACAACATCCTATCAGTAGCACAGTGTAAATATTCTTAACGCATTATTGGCCAACTGTTCCGTTTTCAACTCACAATCAGTACATTAAACGGCTACGTTTTGTTTACTGAATAAAGGATAAAAGTAATTAAGTTAAACAAAACAACTCAATCAAAACAAAAAAAAAAACACAAATAAATTAAAATAGCTTTTTCTGCTTGAGTTAAACTTTAATATCTTAATGCCTGTAAATGATATTTAAAAAATTTTGTCAAAAAATATTTTTTTAAATATACATACAGTGGTGGACATATAATTAGAAAACGCTGTTTTTAATTAAGTAAAATCACAGTGTAACTATTTTAAGTAAAATCACAATGTAACCTATTTTTTTTTTTTTTTAAGAGAAGCAACACTCAGGAAAATTCTTCCTATTAATTAATGTGTTGCTTTTCTTTGGAAAGGGGATAGTGGATAGATGAAAAGGTGGTGAAAAGATAAAGTTCAAACATGGCAACACTGTATTGCGCGAGATGATAAATCTTAGAGCAATTGTTGCTCGCCACCTGATGTAGATTGGGCGAATTTATTGAAGCTTTTTGTTTCATAGCCCTGATTCTTTATTTTACTTCGGTGGGGTTAAGTGCTATGGGAACACCGAAGGTGGGCGCAGCGATACATATAAGTGATAGAAAACTCATACATATTATTTTTCTAAATTGATGTTGTCGTCACCGGGGAATCGAACCCGGGACCATCTGTGTAACAGTCCAACGCGCTAACCATTACACCCACAAACGCCCACAACACAAAGATTTACTTGTAATAATATTGATACGTTTTAGTTTATAAAATGGGAAAAAACAAGTCATGTACTCCTCAAATGAGGAAGTTATTGTGCAGTGTTATCAGAATGAAAAAACTGTCCATGTCGGCTATCGCACAAAGATTTTCTTGCTCTAAAAAAAATGGTATTTGGTGCAATTCACTTGTACAATAAGACAAAGCAGTTTGAAACCCCAGCGAGGAAGCCTAGGGAACGAAGACCACTTCAGCAGAAGATAGAATTATTTGTAGGGCCAGCAAAAGAAATCCATTTTTGTCATCGAGAGAAATAAAGGCTGAAATTGGGACAAGCAAATAAATGCGGAAATATCCACACAGACAATAAGAAGACGCTTACAAGATTCGGGACTTCGTGGGTGCATGCACAAAAAAAACCGCAGGTCTCAAAAAACAATATTAAGAAGCGGTTGCGGTTGCAAGAGAAATGTTGTCTCTGGAGTGAACGAATCTAAGTTTAACTTGTTCAATCTGATGGAAAAACGTATGTGAGACGTCCTCCAACAAAGCCTTAGACCCCAGGTACACTGTGAAAACGGTGATTGAAAATGGTGGTGGTCTATTATGATCTGGGTGCCTTTTCTTGGATTGGTGTGGGTCCAATCGTGCGAATTCAGGGAATAATGGATCAACATCAATATAAAAGCATTTTGGAAAATGTAATGGAACCGTATTCTTGTGATAATATGCCCGTCCATTACATTTTCCAGCATGACAATGACCCAAAGCACACTTCACGATTAGGGAAGTCTTGGCTTTGGATCAAATATTGATGTGATGGACTGGCCCTCACAAAGTCCTGATCTCAACCCAAT
>JAEKOY010000782.1:0-19162 GCA_021234595.1 Delia radicum | reverse complement strand
CAAGTTAATTTCAGTTAATTATTCATTAGTTTTTTCTTAAATAAAATACATTTTTGTTTGAATTCTTTGATTACATTCTTTATTGTTTCCCGTCTGATAGCATACTTAAAAACTAAACTTAATACTCACAAAAACATATAATTATATCAACAAAAAGCATGATCGCGTAGTTGAATTGGATCAGCACTTTTTTTACGCCGCGCGTGTAGTGTAATCCAATTCTTTTGTTTTCTTTTAAATAAAATATTTAGTTTTGCAGACATAGTGTCAGCAAAATATTGTGAGAATTATCTGTTGGCAAGCCGTTGCCTTAACTCCCCCTCCGTAAGTTGAATCGTCCCGATTCTTAATGAACAGGAAGATCGTTGATGCTACGAAATTCACATCTTAATTTGGATGAAGTATTTGGCTCCTCAAGACTAGGAGGATTGCCCTCATTTATTATGTTCGTCGTGACTATCAATCCACTTTTGTCTTAAACCAAATTTTGTAAGCAATCATAAATATACAAAAAATCAACACAAACAAAAGACCAAAATTGAGGGAAAACATCAATTATTCCCAGATGACAGTGATGTCAATTTATTAATATTATTGATCTGCAAGTCCTTCATTAATTCTAATGAAAGAACTTCTTCGATTTCCCGATTATTTTTTATTGGTTGCAATAACGCCGGAAGCGGCTTCCAATCAGATATTTCCTTTGAAACAAATGTCTTGTTACCTACTGTTATGGTATCATTATGAAACTTAAGTAAATAAGTCCCTGATAATTCATTTGTTTCGTTATTCGAAGTTTTATAAAACCTTTAAATTGATTTAAAACAAAATAGTTCCGGAAGATAATTCTTGTATTGAATTAATATGCTGGTTATTCAAGAAAACGCATCATGATTTTTGCTGGATAAGAGAGCTGGAATACAATTTGTTTTACTTATATCTATTAGGGTTTCTTTATTGCAAATACATAACCCATTATATTCTTTACAATTTTCTTTTCTTCATAAATTCTTTATTACATCTAATTATATTTTCAGTATTGATTTTAACAATTTTTTCTTGTATTTTATAGGCTTTATTAACAATTTCTCACAGTTATTATTTCTATAGAAGGAAGATTTATTATATAAATTAGAGCTACGTTATCAGTGGCTATTTTTACTGTAGCAAAACTTAGAGCTTGTTGAAGATCAGTGTAAGGAAATTTTTCCTCATCTAAAAATTGTCTAACTTCCATTATTTCCCTCTCAGATAAAATAAAAGAATTTATAATACCCACTTTTGACCATTGTAGGGCATATTCCACATTAATAATTTCCTCCTTTAAAATTCTCAATTATTTGTTAATGTTTCCTCATATGTTCTTCTAACCTCGTCCAAAGATTGAACAGACTTGATGACATGATTCATTGAATTTGATAATAATTTACTCTTTCTACAACATTCCTATTGATTATTCTTTGTTTATCATTATTTTGTAGTAACCCTGCCATTTGATCGGTTACTATCTTATGATCGTCATGATCTGGGGTACCAGCTATCCACTTCCAAGCTGTGCCCAAAAAATTGATCGAACGCTTTTTCCGAGGCTTCATAATCTCGATATGTTCCCTTATTGTTTGACATCATGGGAAAGAAATGGTAGTATGGTGCTATTTTTAAGAATTTTGTGTTGGATCTCGGACTCTATTTCACTAATTGCTGATTCATAATCTGTGAAATTCAGAACATGGACAGTTTGAAGTTTCCATTTTGTAGTCTAGCCTGTCCCATATGTATTGAGGATCAGCTGCGAATTTGAATAATCCAATATCTGTACCTCGGATAGGCAGACATTGTATATCGTAAGTAGTATTACCAGTTTAGGTATCATTATCTGAGTAGAAGAAAAAAGAAAACTATGATCTTATGTTTTCTTATGAATGATTCTATTTCTGCTAAAAACCTTAACCTTATTTCCTAAATCTTCCTGAATTTTCTGTTTCTTATATCTATTATCTAATTTATTTCTTTTACCAATAAGTTTTCATAAATCTCCTGATCTGGCTGATAGGTTCTTACCTTAGAGACCTTGTTCCTATTTAAAATTTGCAATTGTGCTCGGCGAAGTTTCTCTCCTACATCATCATGCGATACCCTGTTGTAAAATATATCAAAAGGTCTCCTATTTGTCACTGAATGGATTGTTAAATTATACTGTTGTGCAGCTTTGTAGAATACTTCTACTGTACTTATAATACGAAATTCTTCTTTAATGCAGCGTGCGATTTCGACAAGGGTCGAGTGAAATCTTTCCACTTGGCCATTCGTTTTACTATGGCGTGGATCGCAAAAATACAATTGTATCCCTGATCTCTGCATTAAGGACTTAAATTGTGGGGTTGTGAAACCCGGTTCATTATCCAAGGTGAGTTTATTTGCACTTGGAAAGCTCTGTAAAATTTCCTGAACTTTATCTCCAAGGTTCAGTTTATCCTCTATGTGTTTTATGACTACAAATTTGAGTAAGAGCTAAACAAGTAAGAAACTTATGATCTGCGCATAAAATATATCAATGTGAAGGAACTCCCCCACGTTTTTGGAATGGGCCTCTCCAATTGGAAGTTTGATAGGTTCCTATCATACTTGGTCTTATTACATATATCGCAATGCCTAATATACTGTTTTATGTCATCTAACATTTTAGGCCAATAGTATTTTGACATATTGTCTATGGTTTTCCCTACTACTCCTATGAGCACGAGAGTGTGTGTGTTTGTTTATTATATCCAATCGATCATCTGATTGGTAATATCAATGGCGAGTATTCTGGTAAAAATAAATTTATTTTTAAATAAATTTCTAACAGTTTCCTTAAATTCGTAAAGGGTTTCTTGTGTGCAATGAATTGCTGTAACCAGGCTGGGCCTAAGAAATTCTAACAGGATATTTTTCAATTTGCCCTAGTATCGAAGTCTATTATATGGCGAGTTCTACCGAAGGTTGTAAGGGATTCGTGAAGTGTAAAATTAGCCCTATTTAGTAAAATCTGTTGTTTAAACTCATTTAGTGTTTTAACCTCAGGAATATTAAAAGTTTCACTGCTCTCAACGGAATGTTGTGTGCTCTGTAGTGACCCTTTGTCTGAAATATTATTCAAGACTTGTCTAGAAAGTGCATCGGCCACGACATTGGTTGCACTGGTTTATATATAAACTTAGGAGCATATTCCTCAATAAAAGACATCCATCGCTTAATTTTGGCGTTAGGATTTTTAGTCGAAATCGCAAAAGTAAGGGTTGATGATCTGTGTGTATTTCCAGATCAGTCACGCCATATAAATAATTTCTGAGATTTCTGATCGCCCAGACTATAGCATACAAACTTTTTCGTTTGTAGCGTAATTGCGCTCAGTAGAATTCAGAGTTTTTGATATAAATATTATAGGTTTGCCTCCTGTGTTAGAACAGCGCCGACAGCCGCATTTGAAGCATCGGTCGTTAAGACGAATTTTTTTCAAAATCGGGTTGGTTAAGTTCTACCTGATCAGCTAGCAGGTTCTTTAATCTATTAAATGCTGAAATTCCCTCATTATCCAGTTCTATTTTGACCCTTTTCGACATATTGGTCGATATTCTACCGTTTTCCCCGCTAGAAAGCTAGTCAATGGTTTTGCCACCTTAGCATAGTCTTTTATAAATTTCCGGTAATAACCTGTTAACCCTAGAAAACTTCGAAGTTGTCTAAGAGTTTGTGGTTGTGGATAATTTTTAATAGTCTCTATTTTATTTGGATCCGTTCTTATTACCCGTGTGCTATTACATAGCCCAGAAATCTACTTCTTTCCCAAAAAAAATTAGACTTCTCCAATGAGATTTTCATATTCGCCTCCCTTAAGGTGTAATTACTATATTCAAATGTTGTCTATGTTCCTCCAAAGTTTTGGAGTAAACTATAATATCGTCTATATAGACATGACAAAATTTACCAATAAACCTTCGCAAAATATCATCCATCGCATTCTGAAAAATACTTGGGGCATTTTTCAGACCAAATGGCATTCGGACGAACTCATATTTTCCGTTATTAACGGAAAAAGCAGTTTTTCCCACATCATCCTCCTTCATAAGGATTTGATGGAAACCAGATTCGAGATCAATGGTCGAGAAATATTTGGCTTCCCTAAATTGGACAATATAACATTACAGTCCGGAATAGGATATTTATAAGATGTCGTTTTACTATTCAATTTTTATAATCAATTACCAAGCGGAGCCTTTGTGTTCCATCATCGTTCAATCCCTTTTCGGAACGACCCATACAGGTGAATTATAAGGACCCCTGCTTTCACGTATGATACCTGTCCCCAGTAACTTTTGTATTTCACTATTTACAAAACAGTTTGCAGACAGAGGATATGGGTATTTTTACTCCATACCGGATTTTCATCGATAGTACTTATTTCCGCCCTAATATCCGTTCTAAACGGTAAATTTAAATCTATTATGAGTGTAACTTAGACACTGTCTTACATATATCTTCGCGTAGTTTTGAAAGGGTATTCAGTTCATGGTCCTCATTCTCAATTGAGGCATTTGCGATCAATCCCCCATGATAATCTTCATCAATAATTTTATTCAAATATTCAAATCTTCCCTATTTTCCCTGAGGTATTTTATCGTCACCTTTAATATTGTGACTTTTCCCCGAAATATTGTTTTCAATATTTTCCGTTTGAAATTTACAAAATTTCTCGCAATAATTTTTACAGGTTATCGTTCCGTGTTTGAAGTCCAATATTGCATGGCCTTTTTCAAAAAATTGTAACCTATAAGCACATCTGTTTCCAGGTTTGAAATTTCATAAACCTCTGATTAATTTCAAAAATACTTGCTTCGTAATAATGATTAATGAGAGTGTAACCATTGATAGTTCTAACTCTCTTCCTAATAGCTAAATCCCTTCTGTTCGCAAGAACTCCGGGTCTGCAGTAGCTGCTTGTAGCGCCACTGTCAATTAGAACTGTGATTTTTCGTCCATTTCTTGCTGTCCTGACGATGTAGGGCAGCATGGATCTATCTCTAAAAAAGTATCTTCATTTATGTTATTGATTCTCTGAGCCTTTTGATTAGGCTGATAACTCATTTGAGAGTTAACAAACGGACGCTTTGTGGCCGGTTTAAAGTTGCTCTGGTTGTTAAAATTCGTCCTTTGGGCGTTATGGGAAGGCTGAGGTGGTTTTTTATAAACCGAACTTCCTAAATCCATTGGTTCGGGTTTGGTCTGAACCTGACGATAATTGATCTGTGAATTATTATGGTTTCGTGGAAAACGCAACGAATTAGGATGTCTATTATTATAATTATTATTGTTATATTGTATCGTCTTATTAAATTGTGAAGCGAAATTCGCTCTAATATTATTGGACTCGAGCTCTTGGGCTCTCGCCAACGCACTTGGTAGATCACTTGGTGATAATGAAAAAATTATATTGGCCAATGGAGCGTTTAATCCAGTGATAAACACCCTGAGAGCATATGCCTATTCTTCTTATTAAGTTCCTTTGTCAATTCTGACTCCGAACCGTGAGTCATTAAAGTTTTGTTAATAAGAGCGGTTAGCTTCTTATTTATCTCATTATAATAATCGATTAATGACAAGGAACCCTGTCTCATGACGCTTAGTTCCTGTTCGATCAGGTGAAGTGGCCTCTTATCGGCGTAAGCAAAATCTAATCTACTTATAATTGCCTCAAAATTTAGGACAGGTTCCATGATTTGTGAGGATATCATTAGCATCCTGTGTTACCTTGTTCCGTAAAATTGTAAGTGCAGCAAAATATTTTCTGCTGCCTTTCTTATATAATTGCATTGAATTGCTGGCGGCCTCCCGCCAACTAACATATGAATCTTTACCATCGAAATTGGGCAATGATTTTATAACATCCAAAGGCTCATCGCACTTGATATTTTCATCAATAGGCTGGATTTTATATTCCGTTACTGTATTTATATTGACTATATCAGACAACTGCTGAGAAAGTCTATCTATGACCTCCCTTAATGGGGCGGTCTGGGCACGAATTAACTCCGTGATCTGAGCATTGGTAGCCATGTTTAGATTTCTAAACAAGTCCGCCAAATCATCCACAGATCTACTTAAATCTTCCTCCCCTGGCAAGTAACCTATTTCGTCTGCTATCTCCCTAATATTAGCCAGCGTTTTTGTTACCATAAATTTATCGAAAAGAAAAAAAAAAAAAATTTTTTAAAGGGAAGCCCTATGCTCTTTATTAAGGATTTAGTTCTACTGATCTTGCAACGAAATTTAATTTATCTAAGCTGCATTTTTAAATCAAATATTGCCAATATAATTTAGTTCTTATTCAACTTATACTAACAATTATTTATAGCTTACTGGTAGTTGTTGTTATTGTTGACCCACTTGTTCCTTATAGCTGTTTCGATAGGCTGCTTTAAGCTGACCCGGTTCCACTCGTACCGGGGTGATGCTTGCCCAGCTTTGGCAGTGAACCAAATTCACACTATCAGTTTTTTTAATAAAAATAGTATTTCTTTTTTTTTCACACTGCGTAAACTATTTAATTTTTTTGGTTTTTATATTTTCGTTGTTTCTTTTTAAATATAGTTAAAATGTATTTTTGAAATATAGTTAGAATAGTATTTCGGTTTTTTTTTACACAATTTTTTTTGGTTTTTATATTTTTGTTGTCTCTTTTTAAATATAATTAAAATAGTATTTTTGAATATAGTTAAAATAGTATTTCGGTTTTTTTTTTTTACTACAATTTTTTGGTTTTTATATTTTGTTGTCTCTTTTTAAATATAGTTAAAATAGTATTTTGAATATAGTTAAAATAGTATTTCGGGTTTTTTTTTTTTTTACACAATTTTTTGGTTTTTATATTTTGTTGTCTCTTTTTAAATATAGTTAAATAGTATTTTTGAATATAGTTAAAATAGTATTTCGGGGTTTTTTTTTTTTTTTCACACAATTTTTTTGGTTTTTATATTTTTGTTGTCTCTTTTCTCCTTTCCTAAGGATACTTGTTTTTTTTTCACTTTTCTCCTTTTCTAAGGATACTTGTTTTTTTTTCACTTTTCTCCTTTTCTAAGGATACTTGTTTTTTTCACTTTTCTCCTTTCTAAGGATACTTGTTTTTTTGTTTGGCTATCCCGGTTGAGCCCCCAGTTAATTTCAGTTAATTATTCCATTAGTTTTTCTTAAATAAAATACATTTTTTTGTTTGAATTCTTTGATTACATTCTTTATTGTTTCCCGTCTGATAGCATACTTAAAACTAAACTTAATACTCACAAAAACATATAATTATATCAACAAAAAGCATGATCGCGTAGTTGAATTGGATCAGCACTTTTACGCCGCGCGTGTAGTGTAATCCAATTCTTTTGTTTTCTTTTAAATAAAATATTTAGTTTTGCAGACATAGTGTCAGCAAAATATTGTGAGAATTATCTGTTGGCAAGCCGTTGCCTTAACTTGTACATTTACGAACATTAATAAGCAATATTGAATATATCATTTAAATATTTTCAAATAATAAAAAGATTAAAAATTGGAAAATAAATGTTAAAAAAATGTAAATGAACGCGACAATTCGTAAATAAAGTTAGTGAGATTATATTTGCAGTAGAAGGAGTAACAGAACATCAATTTCATATCTCCTACATTTCGAAATACAAGTAGAAAGCCAAATTACGGCAATTAATATTACGTTTACAACAAATATTATTTTTCTTAGTTTGCATTTTATCAGCACTTAACTCTATTCTTTTGCCTATAGAATGCATTTATTACCTATTGGAAGTCAGGATATGGCTAGCAGCAACTAGAGTGGCTGTAGCCGAACCTGTGAATTATATGGAATTTGAATTCAACAAACTCCTATATTTAAACAAGTGGTAGCTAATTCCCGCGTGGTGGAAGTTGCAATTCATATAGGCGACAGCAGTGATAATGAAAATAATATTTGCACTTCTTGATTATTAAAATTTGATTCCATACTAAATATAACTTTGAACAATCAAAAAATTGTGAATGTAGACTCTGCTAAAAATCTTGGGATTTATTTTAACTACACCCTTACTTGGTCTAACTATATTAATTATGCGTGTGGTAGAACATTTTCAATGTTGAGAAATATTTGAAAAATGGATCTGATGCCGATCTTTTTATATGGTTGCGAATTATTTGCCAGCTGTGACAATAAAATCAAAAGAAAACCAAACGCGGTCAATAATAATATAGTCCGTTATGTATATGTTCTAAAAAGATATTATCATATTTCATTATTTTCAAGTCTTCTTTACGGCACTAATTTTGATAATCATGCTTGTATAACGAGAATTTTACTTTTTATGCACAAAATTTTAAATTTTCAACACTTAATAGGGGAAAAAGGCTAATTAGATTCAAGCATCACACGCAGATTTCTAAATGTTTTTATACATGTACATATATAACTTTAAGTTGGCAACACTTTTTTAACTGGCTGCCATTTTGTCAGCTGTCAAGTGATTTAGTTTGGTGTGACATTTCAACATGAATAGACTGACGCTTTAACAACGCTTCCAAATTGTGCAAATTTCTTTTGAAAATCATGGTTCTGTTAGAAATATGTATCGCGCACTACGCCCATTTTACGGTCAATATAATCGTCCATAAGAGCAATTAATTCGATAAACTATGGAATGTTTTCGCAACACTATTACTCTAAATGATAATATGCATCCAGAGAGACGTCGTACAGTGCTGCTGTAGATCGTAACGTAGAGGAAGACCCCAATCAGTCTATCCGTCAATTTTGACCGCTATAGAGCCATGATTACTGACTTTTTCGTTCATCAATTGAACAACCATTATGTGCAAGAGCTGTGGTTTAAACAAGACGGCGCAAAATGTCACACAGTTCGTGCCATAATTAATTTATTGATGGAAATGTTTGATAACCGCATAGTTTCAATTTTCGGGACCCGTGAATTGGCTTCCAAGATCTTGCGATTTAGCGGTCGCTGGACTATTTTCTGTGGGGATAAGTGAAGCCGCTAGTCTACGCCAATAACTCCGAAACGATTGACCACTTGGAAAACAACATTCGCCGCGTCATTGCCTATATGCGGCCACAACTGTTGGAAAATATCATCGAAAATTGGACGTCCAGATTAGACTACGCCTGCGACAGCCGTCGCGATCATATGCCAGAAATCATATTTAAATTATAATGCCAGAAGATTATCTTTCGAATAAAGTAAATTTCATGTCAATTTTAAAATGTATCTTTGTTTATTCCATTTCAAAGTTATATACCTCTAGAAAAAACACCTTTTATATTGAAATATATATTTCAATTTCAAACAACCCAAAAGGTTCGCCATTTTTTGGAAAATTAAGTAATGTCAGCGAAACATGTATTCAAATTAAGATTCTAATAATTTTAATTTTGTTTATTAAAACGTTAAAAATTATAAATTATACATTTTGGCACCTACACTATTAAAACCGGAAAAAACAATGCATATTAACATCGAAACTTTTTTAAAAATGAGATAGGGGAAAATAAACTTAATGGCTCTTTTAGATTCATGAAACAAAAGGCAAAAAAACGAAGCATCCACTTTGAGAACCGGTTACCATTTGGGAACACTACCGTACCTAATACATAATACATTGTGGGAATTTGGTTTCATCATTATCTACTTTCATTTCACTTTAGAACCAAAATGTGTTGCACTGTGTAACCAAATTAAAGACTTGTTTCTTTTTTGGTATTAAATATCTGAAATGTATGTATTATTTTTAAGATTATCGCCATGTTGAACACATATTATTGTATTACAATTTAGAAAAATAATATGTTACGAATGAGAAATTTGTAATAATTGTTAAAATAACATATATTTTTATTGTTAAAATACAATAAAACATTTTGACGTTTTCTACAGCGTAGTAATTTGAGCATTCAAACGTGTGTCAAATGTCTCACATATAATTATTTCTTTTGGTATTTGTAATAAAAAAGAATATATAACAGCGCATGACACAGGACTAAAAGAATAATAAAAGGTGGTAAATAGCATAAAATAAATAACCGCATTCTATATGAGGAATTTCAAAAACTTTCAACACTTTGAGACAAAATATTTTTAATATTTTTCTATTGTTGACATAAAAAACATTTTGTGTATGTTTTATCCACTGCCCAGTGTATAAACAGTAATGCAATATAATTATTTTTCGGACTACCATTAATGACACATGCTTACTCCCTGCATTACTGGCATACAAATAATAATGACTTACTAATAAGTAGTTAATTTGGGCATTATTTCAATTTAAAGAATAATGCTTTACCCATAAGTACTTAATTTTATATTTTTTTTTTAAATAAAGTAATTATATGAAAATTTTTTGAAAATCTATTTTTGGGCTCATTTTTATTAGCTCTGGTAAGTACATATTTAGTAGGGCGAGTCGATTAAAAATCGCTCAACGTACAAGGAAAATCGTATTCTAGTGATCAAAATAAGAAACTTTGCCGAAGGAACCATACCTCTAAAACGAATTGTGATGTCCCAATCGAATCCAACCCAATCGAATATAATTTATACATTCATCTGCTAGAGCGTCTTCAGAAAAAGAAGAAATAGAGACCCCAATCTTGGAAAGACTCCTCCTACTTTCTGAAATATCTCTATCGCGAGATTTGTACAGAATTCGTTTTAGAGGTATGGTTCCTTTGGCAAAGTTTCTTATTTTGACCCCTAGAATACGATTTTTATTGTACGTTGAGCGATTTTTGCCTCCCCCACAAATCGACCCGCCCTAATGTATAGCTACATAATTTTGATTTTTTGTAAGCTGGAAAGTGATTACATTTTATGAAAGCCCAGTCATTTATGTTTTCATCTACCAAGTATAACGGGATATCGAGATGGTAGAGCGGTGGACTGAAAACTTACAGTCCCCGGTTCGAATCCCATATGGTTACATTTTATAAAAAAAAATCCAAAAAAAACTATTTTTATATTAACCCGTTTAAAATATCTGCTCTGACCAAATCTATCTAGATCTTTTTTACCAGATCTAAACAGATCTCATAGCAAATATGATCAGATCTATTTAGATCTCAAAAATGATGGCAAATTTGAGGTATAATCGAATCTGGGCAGGTCTGATAAAATGTTTGCAGATCTGAACTTTTTAGATTCAAATAGGTTCAATTATTTTAAAATTTTCTAGTTAAATGATTGAAAACGCTTATTTGAACTTTAATACTTTTATTAAAAAGCTTGGGGCAAATAAATGGACTACAAGGACAAGATAAAACAATCTTTTTTTGGAATTTCGTTATGGCTTCCAGGTTCATCTCAAAATTTTGCGTAGTCACTTGTTAAAGTTTTTATAAAGCCAACACAAATTTTAATATTTTTTGAAAGACTGGGGTTGAGAAAAGTTTTAAATGTAATTTGACTAGCTTTTGGGCATGAACCCTTCGTTAGACATTGTTCGAAATGACAAAAATTGTTTAAAGATGACTTCTGAATATTCGGTATGAACATCTTGGTTAATGCAGGTTAATGCGTAAGAAAAAGGCATTTTTTTGTGACGACACAGTTAAAATCTCTTTTATTAAAACTAAAAGGACATTAAAGCATAACATTTTGAAGAATGTTGTATAAAATTTTCACGAAGAAATATTTAAAAACACGGCAATGGCAGTGAAATCAAAAAAATCAAAGTTCATTCGTTAGATAATAGTTTTCCCCAGTTAACGCTGGGAGGGTTTTTCGAAATTTTAATTTTTCACTTTTTTGGAAAAAAATCGACTAATTTGTTATTGTAAAAAAAATTATTAACAAATTTGAAAAAAACTCTCCAGCGTTACCTTGTAAATTATGTACAGAAATAGTGTTCAAAATTTAAAAAGCATCGGTGCAGTAGTTTTTTAAGGGGCACCGACTTTGAAAACGTGAGTTGTGGGAAAAACGCTTTAAACTTTTGAACCCTAAAAAATCTGGTATTAAACGTTTATAAGCAAATTTTATTGGCTTATCTCACACTGAATCATCAATGCCAGGTCCATAAAGGATGTTGCTATCATCGATGATGTCTAAAGCACCTTTTTGCTCCTGTCTACGACGAATCCTGTTTTTTTTGTTTACAGCTTTCGCACGACACTTTGATGTTAAATTCAAGGCCTTCTTTCTTAGTCGAATGCAAATTTACTTTTCCATCACATTTCAAACACTTCACTGGCGTAGCGATTGTTGAAAGACTAATAAAAAATCAATTATCCTATAATGTTTTTCAAGATTAATTAGTAATAATTTAACACAAAACTTAATGAAAACGGAGCTAAAATGATACGAACATAGGAACGCACGTGTATGTCTGCTCGAAAGACTATTTACTGCTACACTAAATTTTATACTCTACACTGACATACTTGACATAAAAATACTCGTAACTTCGTCAAATTTTGCTCCAATCGACTTGACCAATATCCTTAACCTATTAAGCATTTATTTAAAAAAATAAAAAAAAATGCAAAAAAAAAAATTTAAATACCTTAACGCCCCCTTAAGATATTAAAAGCTTAACTCAAACAAAAATCCCAGTAAAACCACACATTACCAAATCATGGGTAAGTAATGTATCGACATTAGGGCTGCACGCATTACATTACACCTTACTTCACTGATGAATTTTACAGGCGATGAGCCTAAAAGTAATGGGTGGACTCATTACCTTGTAGGAGGTGAAGTAACTGGTTACTTATATGGTTACATGGTGGGAAAAAGTAATGTGTCTATAAATAGATTTTCATAAAAATGTATAAATGATGTTTTTACAAAATAAATAACGTGGTCTTGCTAGGTTTCGAACCTGGGGTCTCTGGTTTTTAACAATTAGTTAGACAAGAACGCTACCAACTGAGCTAACGATACATATAATATTTGATTGCTTAAAATGTAAATTAGTTGTTGTGCTTCGTGTTTTCGTTCGTGATATCAAAAATATACACCTTACCCTCATGCTTACAAAAATCACAAAGTAATGTGTCTATAAATAGATTTTCAAAATATATATTATAAAAACTTTACGTTTATAATTCAGGCATTATGTAATTGATGATCGGTAAGTCATTATTTTATGTTTAGAAGTAATGTAAAATGTAATGAGGTATCATTACATGGTTAATCCATGAGCGTTCAATTATCGGTAACTCATTACTTCTTGTTGGAAAAATAATGATACAGGTAAGGAGTACACATTACAAGGTAATGCATTACTTTATCGAACCCATTACCAAAGTTTTGGTGGGAATGCTATTTGAATTCATTTTGTGTTTATTGGTTTGTTTTTACAAAATTGTTCAAGGTTTTTTTAAATAATTTTTTTTTATAATTTGTGTTAAAAGAAGACATATTTTCTTGTCTGTCGGTTGTAAAATGTGTATATATTTTACGTAACTACAGCTAAACAAATTAACGCTAAACTTACAACTGGGACTCAATTTTGATTATTTTTCTACTTTGCATCTGAACATTTTTTTTTTTTTTTTTTATTGAATTCATTTATAATCAAAAGCCTTATGGCCTAAACGATTACATAGTATATTATGAGTAGGTTTACTATTACTTATAATTAACTTTAAAAATAACCTTTCATTGTATAACCATCATTCATTATCTACAGCACGAATATGCGACACTAAAATCACCCCCAAAGTTAGCAATAGCTAAAATATTTAAAGTTTCGATTTTCATTAAAGATTGTGCGGCTTATAGTACCACTAGATAAAAAATTATGTTATACGAATTTGAGAAAATTTTCTAAATTTTTTTAGAAGTCTCTTAACAAAAATATGTTGTGTCATACTGTGACAGATAATTTTCAACAACTTTTAGCATGCTGAACACGAAGGAATTAAACTTTTTAAATCGCATTAGTGCTTTTTGAAATATTTTGACTTGAATTTTGTCAAAATGACGTTATGTGGTGCAAATTTTAGACAAATCGGACAATGCCAACCTATTGTTACTCGCCAGGAATGGAAAATATAGATTTTATGTGTAGCTTATCAATTTAGTCTTTAGTTAATGTTCACTTTAGACACCTAACTACCCAGGAAAAAATTACACATTCCAAAAAGAAGGTGATGCCCACACTTGCTTACATATCTAATTGCCAAATTACTAACCGTAATACCAAACTCATTCCAACGATAGAGTTAAAAAAGCAAGTAGTATTGTAATCAATTCTTTAAATTTAAACCAGAAAGCATGAACTCAATAACAAAGTAATTATTTACTTAAAAGAAAATAACAATGTTATTAACTTATATGTATAACATTTTGTACTCAAGAAGTAATCATATACTTTTTCTTAATAAAAGGACGTTATTGGAAGTAGTTCCTAATTTTGAAAAAAGAAGTTATACAATTTTAAAGAATTTATCTCATATATTTTTTCAAACAAAATTTTATTTGCAGGAAAATAACACTAAAAACAGAAATTGCATGTTGCCTAAATTTTGTAAACTGTGGTTAGGTTTATACCTAACCTTAGGGAAGCGCGAGTGAGCAGAAAATTGTGAGTGGAAGTTGAAATTACTGACGTTATCGTGAGTGAGTGTAAAAAAATTTCGAGGGTGATTGTGCGTGAGTCATATTTTTGTTTTTCAATTTTGAATTGTTCTTTTTTTTGAAAAATTTATATTTTCGTGGTTTATAGCTCCAAAAGTAGGACAAACCCATGTTATCTTAACAATTCGATGTTTCACTTTTTAGGATTTTATTTCCGTATGAGTTTTGATCGTTATATTTGAGTGACCTAGGAGAATCACATGTGAGTAAAAGTTTGAATTTACTTATGGAACTACTTCTTTTTTTTAAATGTAAGTACTTCTTATTTTTTCTAGGGAACTATTTATTTTTTTTTTTTTTGTAAATACTTCGTAGTTTTACAATGGAACTATTTCTTTATTAAAAAATGTATATAGTTCTTAAAAATATAAAGTAAATGGTTCTTCGGTAAAAAATAATCAATTCTAAAGAATCAATTATTTTAGTCTCACGCCCTGTTAAAAGAATCGAGTGGTAATCTAGTAAGGAATGCGTTCTGCCCAAAATGCTTGATTACAAACCCGCTTACGTTTTTGGAAATTCTTTGCTCGGTATGTTCTCAATGTTTTTTTTTTTATAAAAAAAATTAGAAAATTTATTATTATATTTATCAAATTTTTTAAAATGTTCATGAAAGTTTTGCGTTTAAAAGTTGTAAAATGCCTTTTTAACTCGCCTGTCGCGACGGTGCCGTTTACTTAGAAACTCAGTTGATGCAATACGATATACAATTTCAAACATAATTGTGAACGTCAGACGCATAAAAACATACATTTTCAAAGAATTTATGTCAATTCCCTATAAGTTTGTAATGTACCCAGCAAAAACACACCTTACCAAATAACCCAACAAAACTTCGGTAATAGGTTGGTATTAAGAAACATGTTAACTGGTAATGTAACGATATGAATGAAATATTATTGTGAACCAATTATTTTATCTAAGAGAATAATGTAATATAAATTGTTTATTGGTAACCCATTATTTTATAATGGGTGCTGAATGTAATAAATACTCATTGCAGAGTAATGCATATTATAATAAGCAGTCGTTACCAGGTTTTTGGTGGGTACGTATTCCGTTATTGGTGCGCTGACTTCGGCTTGGTTTACCCGAAATTGTATACAATTACACTGTTTTTTATTAAATACTGTTCTCAAAACGGAATTCCATTAAACGCCGCAACAACCCTAGGGAAAAAAAATTATAAAATTTAAAAATCGGGAAATTGTGGTTTCACTTGTAAACCAACATACAGCTTTTTACCAGGTAGCGATATGGAAATTATTTTTCGACAGAATGTATCTTCCAAGTCTTGTGACTCTATATTGTTCTGGTTTGAATCTGAAAGTTAACTACTATGAGCAAAAAAATAAAATTAATAAAAAAACTATTTTAAGATTCAAGTAATTTTTTGGTGCCCGGAATTTACCCCAGCGGACATGATTCCCACAATCGAAATTGGGATTTTGTGCGAACTGTTTTCGGAAGTAGTCCCCAAACCGAGTATTGATAATATGATCGTTAACGAAACGGCCATAATCCCAATTGGGATAGTAACCTTTTAAAAGTTGGGATTATGACCGAAAACCGACCAGTTATAATCCCATTTGTTTTCACCATTACAGCAATGCATTAAAAAACTAAAAAAGTTTCAAATATTGATTAAAAATTTGTCACAGTCTTATTTCATCGGTGATATATTAACATTAAGAAAAGTCATAATTAGAGTTGTGTAGTTCGCGAACGACCTAGTTTAATTGAACTAGTCTTTACTTTGTACTAGTAAGCTAGTTCGCAAACTTCAGCTCTTTTAGGTCTTTCGCTCTGTTCGTTATTTGTTTGTATTTGAGTAAGATTTTCTTTTCCTTATGTTGATTAAAAAAAAAAAAAATTTTGCCTACATTAATCTTCCAACATGAATTTTTTTTTTTGAAAAATTTAAAGCTTTTTGACTAAAATGTTTGCTTACATCGCTTTCAGTGTAGTGATTTTACAAAAAATTGTGCTTAGGTACATCGCTTTCAGTATATTTCGATAATGTTTTTTTTTTTTTTTTAAATTTGCACGATTTTTTTTTTTTCAAGTTTCGTTTTCTGCGCTTTCAACATATTATCTAAATTCAACATATTATGAATTTTTTTTTCAAAATCGTATGATTAAAAAAAAAAAAAATTTTGCCTACATTAATCTTCCAAAATGAATTTTTTTTTTTGAAAAATTTAAAGCTTTTTTACTAAAATGTTTGCTTACATCGCTTTCAGTATATTATCAAACAAGAACTTTTTTTTTTTAAATCGCGCATTTTTTTAACAAATTTTCGACTGCGGTGCTTTGAACATGTTACTTAAATTATTTTTTTTTCCAAATCGAGTGATTTAAAAAAAAAAAAACTTTTCGCTTAGATCGCTTTCAGTATAGTATAGAAAATAATTTATATTGCTTTTTAAATGGCGCTTTTAATTTTTAATTTTCACCGGATTATTTAAAAGCTAATTTTCGATATATTATCAAAAAGTGGGGTCTACAGCGCAAACACGCAACTGAATGACATTATACTTATTAGTTTGCAGTGACCAAAGTAAATAGTTTGAAACTGTGCATAGACGCAAGACGGAACAATCGAAAATGTTTCATTTATTTTAAAATGACTTTCATTGGCGTCAACATTATCGAACAGTGTGACAATTTGGGTTAAAAAAATAAGGAATTTCGAATTTTATATGTTTTTTCATTCTGCTTAAGATCATAAAAATTTTTCTAAATGAAAGAAATATTATAATTGAGGGGCTTATTGTAAAACTTAATAAGCCACATTTAAATTTTTGCTGGTTTTTTGCCCTTAAAGTTTTGATTAAATGTAGAAAGTATAACTTTTGAAGGACTTTTGTATCGTTGGCACTAGTTACAAATGTGTAAGCTAGACTTTTATAAAATATTCATCAAATTATGACTACACTCATAATAATCCATGCTTAAAAATACAAATATATTTTTCGTAAATTTTTTTTCGTAGAATGTACAAACATTTTGTTTATATTACAAAACTTTTGCATAAAACAAATTATATAAATTTACAAATTTCGTAAAAAATACAAACATGATTTCGTAATATTTTTTTAGTACATTGTACAAAAATTTGTAATGTTACAAATATTACATATGGATGTTGATGTGGTTAGAGGTCGGATTTACAATCAGAAGGTTTGCGAGTTCAACTCCTGGCCAGGACAAATTTTTTTTTTTTTTTTTTTAGTTTTTATGTTTTTTTTTTGTTTATTAATGTTTTTTAAATTTCTATGTTTTATTTTTTTATTTCATTATTACTAAAGGGTGGTTAAATTGTAAGGGCCGATGTTGAATGTGAACCACACCTAAACGCCAAGTTTTTTTCCGAATTTTATTTGACATTTCTCTATTTCAGACTTACTCAATTTGAACCATGGAGAGATACACAATCCAACAACGTGTTAAAGTTATCCAGACTTATTATGAAAATGGGCGTTCAAATCAAAATGCATATCGTGCACTTCGTGATTTTTTTGGTCAATTTGATCGTCCAAATGTGCGTACAATCGCAAAAATCGTGGAAAAATTCGAGCAAACCGGGTCTGTAGAAGATGTGAGAACACCAGTGCATGCTCGTACAGCTCGTACTGCAGAAAATATTGCTGCTGTTCGCGATAGTGTGGTTTGAAGAGCCTTCCACCTCAACTCGTCGTCGTGCCCAACAATTGCACCTCTCACGCTCGTCGTTGATGAACATTATGCATAAAGACTTGCATTACACGCTTACAAGGTGCAATTGGCTCAAGAACTAAAGCCTCTTGACCATTCCAAACGTCGTGAATGGGCAGAATGGTGGCAACGAAATGGCAACAGTGGATGATCAATTTTCGAAGAAAATCATCTTCAGTGATGAGGCACATTTTAACCTCAGTGAATCCAAGAGTGATTGTCGAAAAACCAATGCACCCACAAAGAGTGACTGTTTGGTGCGGTTTATGGGCTGGCGGCATCATCGGGCCGTATTTTTTCCAAAATGAGGCCGGTCAGGCAGTTACTGTGAATGGTGTTCGCTATCGTGAGATGATAACGAACTTTTATGGCCCGAATTGAAAGATATGGATGTGGACGATATGTGGTTTCAGCAGGACGGTGCCACTTGCCACACAGCTAACGAAAACAATGGCTCTTTTGCGCAACAAATTCAATGGCCGTGTTATCTCACGTAATGGCGATGTCAATTGGCCGCCAAGATCATGTGATTTGACACCGTTGGACTTTTTTCTTTGGGGTTATTTGAAAGAAAAGGTTGTACGTCGATAAGCCAGCAACAATTCAAGAGCTAAAGGATGAGATAATTCGGCACATTAACGGCATAGAACCTCCATTATGCCTCAGCGTCATCGAAAATTTGGACCATCGGATGGAGGTGTGCCGCCGTGGTCCGGCGGCGCCCATTTGGCCGATATTTTGTTCCATACATAATTGAGTAATACCAATATATCATA
>JAEKOY010000781.1:0-19199 GCA_021234595.1 Delia radicum | reverse complement strand
TTTGGTTTACAAAGAACCTACTGCAAATGGGGTTTCCTTACACTGCGAGAAATATCTCTTCGTTAATGAATTTCTTCATAGCTTTAGTGCAAATTGTCAGTGGAATTCGACAATTGAAACTTTTCATAGAATCTATGAAACAGGTTTCATTAAAGTCAATGTTTATGAAATGATATATATTATTAATGAACGTGATGAAACAGACCTGACGAAACTGTTTCATAAAATTTTGTAATATTGAAAAGTTTTATTGAATTAATGAAATTCTTCATGAATGTCTTAAAAAAAAGAAATTGGAATTAATCATAAACAATTTAATAGAAGTTTAAAATGATGCTGTGGTGGACAAAAATTATTCTATGGAAATTTTATAAATGTTTTTTCCATGATATAATCAGTATTTCTGAATTTTTAAACTTTACTTTGTCCAAAAAATGTTTGGTTTTTATCCATAAATAGCCCAGTAAGTTTGAGTAAGTGACGAAATTCAAATTCAAATTTTTTAAATTCGGGACATATACGGCCATCAGACTTTAAATGCAGCAAAATATATAGTTTTATATAAAATAAGATCTAAATATGTTTGGTATGGAACGATATACATACCCCAGTAAATTTCGTGTTTCTAGAAGCAGGATAAAACAAATGCTCTGATGTAAGTGCTTACTATTACATAATACTGAGAAGCAATAAAAGAAACGAATAATTTTCGAATAAAAATAAACAACAAAAATGTTAAGCCTACTGTTTTCCCTAATAAGGACGCAAGTTTTAAGCAGTTAACCCTAATCCTTTATAAGTATGCAGAAAGTTTAATAACGAAAATATCGCAATCGACGAGAATATGGAAAATATCCAACACACATGCCACATATATATTCCACATCTACTGTAATATCAATCGATATATATTAAGAATATATTAATATGTATGGGCTATATAAAGCTGTGTGTTTTTATATAATATAATATTAAATATGATATGATTGTATATGGACATTTTTACTCGGGATACCTTATTTATGGCCAGGGCTCGGAAGTTCATGCATTTGAAATTGTGTTTTATGTACATAAAATATGCATTACAAATCGAAAAATATGCACTTAAAACTTTAAACGTGTTCAATAGGGTGGGCCGAGTTAGCAATCGATATTGTGCCATCGAGTTTTCGATTTTATTTTTTTTTTAAATATTACCTATCCAAGGTAAAATTGTGCGCTTAAAACAATGGCGATATAATTTTTGTTTTTTTTTTTTTGGGTTTTTAGGCGAGTTTTTGTCGAAGAAAATTTAAATTTGGGCGCCTCAAAAATGATATTTTTAATATGTCGTCGTGGGACTTTTTTTTCCTCATGCCAAAAGCTATCGAAAAATCGATGGCACAATATCGACAAATTTTTGTCCTTATAAATCGGCCCGCCCTAGTGTTCAAACTTTCTTACACAGTTTTAGTATTTTTTGTCTTAAAAATTTATTAAATTTTTTTAAATTTGCGTTAATCTTCATCAGAAAGATAATAATTGTACTTTATTGTTATTCTTGTCTCTATGCTGAAAAAATATGAAGGGCTTATTGTAAAAACTTGATAAGCCACATTTTATTTTTAGTTTATTTTTGCATTTTAAAGATTGAAAAAAATGCACAAAATATGACTTTTTCAGCATGTTTATATTCAAGGAACTTGTAATAAGTGTTTGAGTAAGACTTATTAATATTAATAAATCGCTGCCCATGAAATAATAAATGTGGCTTATCAAGTTTTTACAATAAGCCCTTCATATATATATATAAAAAATCATATTCTATTTTGAAGAAAAATTTAAAGCAAATTTATCAAAAACGCAGTTTTAAATTCTATAAAAAAATTCATTAAAAACATGCATTTTAATGCAACATGTAGAAAAATATGCAGTAAAAATGCCAATATATGCATTTATTGCAAAATATGTAAAAATATGTATATAAAGCAAAATATTTAAAAAATATGCATTAACAAATCGATGCCATTTTATTGCAAATTTGTTGATTCACAAAGATATTTGGTTAACTTTGTCCTCCAGCAGGCGACATCAAACATGCATTTACATGCACTTCCGAGCCCTACTTATGACTAATATTTGAATAGCATTTTCTTGTTTTTTTTCCCCTGTATTCTATTCAAATAAACAGAACAAGTAAGTAAGTAGTGAGTGAGAAACTATTCGATGTTTACACAAAAATCGTCATCGAAAATGCACATGTCAAGAATTGCAATATTTTTCAAAATACTCGTACACACGCGCTCGACGACTATTCATAAAAATTTTCTTTTAGTGTCTTTTTCTAAAGTTTTTTTTTTTAAATTTTGCATTAATTCTTCTTTGGTTTTGTAGTTAATATAGTTATAATCAGGAACCGAAAGTTCATGCAAATACATTTTTTTTAGTCTGAGAACAGGGTAAACAAAATATATTGCGAATCACAGAGTTTGCGTTAAAATGGCATCGATTTGTTGGTTCTTGGTTCTGCCTATTTTGCTATAAATACATATTTTTGCATATTTCGCTTTAAATGCATATTTTTAATTGCTTATTTTTACTTATTTTGCTTTCAATGCAAATTTTTATTTAATATTTTAACCTATTTTGCATATTTTTATTGAATTTTTCTTAGTTTTTTCGTGAAAAATCAGTTTTAATATTATTTTATAAAGGGTCCGCCATCTAACGTTTTTTTTTTTCAACTAGTGCTTATTTCGTGAATGGTAACACTTAGCTCATGTCTGATTTGACAGATAATTAGTTTTATCCTTCCGCTGAACGAATATGGTTGTGTATATGCTTTAACAACGCTGGGAAATATTGCGACATTACTTTGAAAATCATGGTAATGAGCAAGAAGTGGCCGTTACATTCAATGGCGATCATTGTCGGGCCATGTTGAACGAATTTTTGTTCACAAAAATTGAAGAGGAGGATATTGGCAACATTTGGTTTCAACAGGATGGCGCTACGTGCCACACAGCCGAAGCTACACTCGATGTTTTGCGTCCTGTTTTTGAAGATCGCATTAACAGCCGCAGAGCTGTTGTCGTTTGGCCACCTCGGAGCTGTGATTTGACACCGTTGGACTATTATTTGTGGGGTGCCGTCAAAGATAAGTGTTACACCAACAAGACAGAGACAATTGACCCTTTAAAGGACAATATTCGTGAAGCCATTGGTGAAATACAGCTGCACACAATCGATAATGTGCTTAAAAATTGGACCGATTGTGTATGCTACTGCATGGCCAACCGAGGCAGCCATTTGAATGAAATTATTTTCCATTATTAGCCGGAAGGATTGTACTTTCAAATAAAAAAATAAATTTGAGAAAATATTCAGTAGTTTTTTTTATAGCATTTTCAAAAAAAAAAAAGTTATTTGGCGGACCCTTTATTTGACCAAAGAGCATATGGACTAAAGAGGATTTATAAGTGCTCTCTAAAATTTTATTTGCATTTTGGGATTAAGTGATACAAGTTTTTTTTTAATGTGTATTTTACACTACATATAATTAAAATTTTGTGTTAATTGTGCAAAACGTGTGCAGAGAATATATAAAACAATACAAATTAATTTTAAAATTGAATTAAAATTATTTAAAAACTAGAAAATAATTAATTTAAAAAAAAAATTAAGTGTATATTTTGTTTTTAGTCTTTAGTTCATATTTTAAAATTGTTCACGCATATTATAGGCACCTAAAACACTCTTTTCTAGTGTATTGTAACCAGTCCCTGGTTATAATGTTCCCATTTCTTGTACATTTATGTTTTGCAACAATACTAAAGAGGGGGCGTTAATATGTTAAAATGTGTGTGTGTGTGTAAATTTCAGTTTAATATACATCTCCAAACTTATTCAATTAATTAAATATATTTTTAGCACACAGTCGTTACTCAATTTTCATAAAAACCCAATTGAATTGTCAAGTTGGCTGGTTGGTTTTATGGAAAAGTCATAAAAATGTTATACACAGAAATGTATGAGCCTGTACAAAAAAAGCCCTTTCAGCATGTGGGACACTTTGTAAAAACATAAATATCAGTTTATTGAAAAACTTTAATGATTTGTTAAATGCTGAAGGGTAATCAAGGTGGTGGTTGCTGATTTGACAATAAATATTTTAACAATCTTTTTTTTTTTATTATTGACGACTATAAATTCATATTCAGTTGAATCAATCAGTTGGTCAACATGGGCATATGCATTGGATATCAATAAATGTAAATTAAAAAATTATTTCAATAAATCAAATAATTAATAAACATTTATAGTACAGCCAACCATCTGTCTATTTATAGCAACATACATTCAGTGTTTTGACGATATCATACCAATTACAAAGCGGTCATAAGTTTTATGTCAACAACTTTGAATGTTATGAGTTTTACCCTAGAAGGGCATTTAAAATTGAAAAATTTGAAGCCTGACATCCTTAAATATAAATATTTTATATACAAAAAAAAAAAATAATAATACCCTAAAAGGCTTCATCATATTTATGAAATATTTTATCCAATGTAATATTTCATAATAATTGTCTTATAAACATAGAACATCATATTAACACTTCTTCTGTCCCGTTTAAACTAATACCGCATCTGTTATGTTTGTTGGATTAAATTGGTCCTATTCTTTCACTTAAAAAAGGACGACTTACATATCAGTAAATTCAACTAACATTGTCATTTGTTTTTTACTGTTCAAAAAATTAACGACAATTGTAGTAAAAATGAGCCATATCTCCAGTAAAAAATAAACAAACATTTATTTGTTTTATTGTTTTAAATAAAAATATAAAAAAATCACACAAAAAGCGTGTATTATATATCTACCAAACGTAAAAGTTGCACATAACAATTAAATTTTCAATTTATTTTTGATCAATGGAGATAATCTTTAACTTCGAGCTCATATCTTTAACTTCGAGCTCATAGTTTATGTGAATGTTTGATGTTTTGCATGGGATTGTCACTTCTTTCAAAACGTGTTCTGAAGCTGGTAACCTAGAAAATTCGTGAAATAGATCAATCAACACATTCCTGAAAGTGGTCAATTAATAAATTTGAAAACAAAAACTCTATAGATTATTTGTTAGGACAATATCCTAATAAAGAAATATAGAGTATGGCCTCGAACTTGAATAATTTTCATTTTCATTGCACAATTAAAGGTCGAAAAAACTTAATTTTTATTATTAATAAAAATTATATCAAACTTGGAAAAAAAACTACTGCATAAAATTAATGCAAATTCTCAATACAGTAATTTGATGTGGTTTGTTTTTTTTTTTAAATGAACTACAATTGTAGTCAAAACTAAAATTTCTTCTACGAATGAAAGTTTTTTCACTCAAAAATATAGATGCAACATTACAACTCAAACAACTACAAATATTTACAATTCAATTCTTAGGATTTTAAAAACATGTCACAAAGATTTTGGTGTTTTTTTATTAAAAAAATACTTAATAACCTTTGAATGACTAATTGGTGTTGGATGAAATTTTCGTCAACACTAACTGAACAGTGGGATATATCACAACATTTTTGAAAATAATTCGGCCATTTCTAATCCCTTTTTCACAAAATTTACATATTTGTAGTTTACTACCAGAGACTAACAAAAAACATGCGGACATGTGTGGGTTATATCTAATAAATAGTTTCCGAGATATTCCCAATTAAAAATTCCAAATTCGGTCTGACAGGTTCAGTTTTTTTGTGAATAGCGGGACGAAATCGGAACAAATTTCTTATTATTAAAATATTGGTTATTAACCTAAATGAATTTTTGATTTAAAAAAAAAACGTTTAAAGTAGAAATTAAAAAAAAAATCAAAATTTTGCGATTTTTTGCGATTTTTTGCCCAAAATGCACAAACAATCTTTTACATCCTGATAAATATTTTCTTTCTGAACATATAAAGTGTGCATAGTATTCTGAAAGGTATTTTTATATAAAAGCGAGTTGTGTTAAAATAGTGTTTGATTTGTATATACTAACTATAACTTCTTAACCAGATGCTTTTAATAATCGGGCCTTATAGTTTAAAATTTATAAGCAATCAAAATTATAAGCTCTATATGGGAGTAAAAAGTCGCACGCTCAAAATGAAATTTTTCTACATATCAGAAATTGTAAATGTAAATGTTATATAAAGGATTTAAATGAAAAGACTACAAAATATAGATCATGGTCAAAAAAATTTTAAGTCGAAACTAACTTTTTTGTAAAAATATTAAAATATAATATTGTTTGAACCAATAAAAATAAGAAATAAATTCGCTCATAGAGGAAAACCAAAAAAAAAAAAAAATGTTACACAATATTTTTTTACATTATTAAAATCTTTGATGAAATAAAAAGAATTTTTCTGGAAACCAGCGGTTTTAAGTATAGTTGTTTAATGGCATTTAAATCACATGTTTAGCACGAAAAAAAAACTAAGTTCTTCTACCAATTTTTTTTTTTTTTTTTCGTTGCCTACTTTAGGCGTTATGGGCCCAAATACGTTTAGAGCGAATCTCAAAAACTAATCCATAAAAATTAATTAATTAAATTATTTCTCTTCCAAATATATATAAGTACAGACCAAAAATTACACTTTTTGTGCTTTTACTTAAGAAGATATGGCGATTATCGTTTTTCGAAAAACTCGAAATTGACGGAAAAATCACTTTAACTTTAATACACAATATACCGATCAAACTTAAAGGCTTTGGTACTACAACTAAATATAATCTGTCTGCCGAATTTCTTAAAAATCCATCCATATGTGTTCAAGTAAAGACGACGATGTCCTTTAAGGCATCCTATGAGAATCCTGTATGGCCTTGGACCAAAATAAAATTTTTTTTAAAGCTTAAGCTTCCATCTTACTTCGTGTGTACGATCAACTGTTTCTAGTTAACATAAATATGTTTTAAGATATTTGAAAATTGTGGTTATTTCACAATATTTATTTTTGAAAATATACGAATTTTTAACTTGAACACTTTCTCGCTTCCAAGCCGTGCACACAACACAAACAATTATTTCATAAAATATTTTGTTAATTTGGTTTGCTAACCAAATAGCTTATTTTATTATTATAAATTACCCATTTGGCGCATTTATGGCCAATTTAAAATACACCGCCTGGAGGTGGGCTTGACGGTTAGAGAGTTAAAACTGCGTACGAAAAAAATTTAAGTTTCTTAAATTTAAAGATGTTTTCATGAAAAAAAAAATAATTTTGATTTTAGCAAAAAGTGTTGACAGCGACGACTTGCTTATATTAATGAAATAAATTTTGCTGTTTTCTTTGCATTTGGCAGTAGAAAAGAAATTGATATCTTTTTATTTTGGTTTATTCGACTTTATAGAAACTTTGTTATACGATTATTAGAAGTACTACTATTTTTATAACCAAATAAATATGTTACTATTTTGAAAAATTTGGAATTTAACGAAAAGTAGTAGCCCGATTAAAAAATTAACTTGCAGGGTAAATAACTATCAAATACTCTATTTGCGGATATAACATTTGTTTTTAAAACTGAAATAATTCGGGTAGATTTTTCAGCTTTTCTAAATTCATTATGGGCACTACTATTTTTGTGACCGCAACTGTAATTACATATTTTATTTACTTTTGTAAGTTAGTAAGTACTGCACTAGTGTGTAAGCAAGTCATTTATGGTTTTATTTTTTAAGTATTGCATTTGGAAATAGCTCAGGTAGTAGCGCTGTTGACATGGTTGAAGCCGTAAGAGCACATTTTATAAAAAAAAATTCAATAAAAAAATGTATCTACAATATATTTTTTTAATTTTTTATAGGATTCATTATTTGATTATATAGTTTTTGATTATTTGTATTCACATATACAAGTAATGGGATTTGCAATGGGAAATGTAATGTCATTTCCAAGTATGGGATTATATTACCCATTATCTGGTAATGCTTTGAAACACAGGAGTGATATTTTAGACTGTCAATGTATTTCTTATAAATAAAATTACTAACTTATACACTGAGAGAATTATCTGCTTAATATCGATGATTTTTTGATTTTGATATATGAAAAATCACTGGAATTCATAAAAATGTGCATTAAATGAATGCAGTTTTTCATAAAATTGTGTGGAAATTTTTATTTATTAAAAATTTCATACGCTTAATGAGAAAGTTTCTTTAAAAAAAATTTTGCAAAAATTATGAACCTCTTTAATAAAGTTTAAGAAATTGTTCACACTGGGAAGAAAACTTCATTAGTTTAGTGAAAAATTTCATTAAAACTAGTCCAAAAAAATATGCTCAGTGTATAGTGGTTGGGACATTAACACGCATCCGTCGTTTGTGTCAATTTGACACAATTTTTCTAATTGAAACTGTTATTGCACCTTTGTGTCAAATTGACACAAACGACGAATGCGTGTTAAAATATTAAACATATTACAGTGTACAAAGATTGCAAAAAAATACAGTGAGAAAATTATCTACATGATATTAATTTTACATAAAAACAATGAAGTTGCACTTGACCTCGTTTATTGAAAATTTTCATTAAATTAATGCAAGTTAGTATACACACAAACAAATATAAACTCATTTCAATCACGAACACAGCCGATTTCAATTATTTTAATTGCTAAAATTGAATCAACAACGAAAAGTGACTCATTCAATTAGAAATTTATAGCCCTTTTATTGAATTATTTTTTAATTTCATTTTATATATTTGGTTATGATTTTTATTTCATTTGTATAAGAATTTAATTAAAATCAATTGATTGGCTTAGAAAGTGATAAATATTGTATACCTTAATGCTACGTTTCCACTGAACGTGTTTTGAAACAACACATGTTTTGTACATGTTTTCCAAATTATGTTTTTTTTTTTGTTTATTAACCACAACACAGGTTTTGCTCAAAACATGTAAGTGGAAACGCAGTATTATACTTCATATGTATACAAATCTGAATAAAAATCAATCTATTGGATAAATGATCATTGTGTATACCTTCTCAAAGAGCCTTGAAAGGGTTGTTTTGTCATAACAAATGCATTTTTTTATATCTTGAATTTTATAATATTAGATTTAAGGCATACACACAGAGAAAACGTTGGAAAATCCAACTGAGATTCTATTACTACGACTTAAATTCTGTTATTAGCAACACACTAAATATAGGAAGTATTTCCTGAGTGTTGCCTCTCTATTTAAAAAAAAAAAAAAAAAAAAAAAAAAATTGTAACACCCAAAATATGCATTAATCTAATGTAAATATCGTTGTACTAACTGAATTTTTAAATTGTTATCATTAACTTTTTCAATTCGGTTGGCACTTTATTTCTCTGTGTGTGCAATTCTTATTTAGTTAATAGATTTAATTAGCTCACACAAATTAGTTTTTTTTTTTTCTTCCTATTGAAGGGTAGAAACTATGTCAAAAATGGATTTGGATTTTATGGTGTGGATTTTCGTGTGTGCAAAAATTAGCCCTTTTGTTGCAATTAGAGTAGTATTTTTTTGAGATAATTTTTAATTTATATTTCAATTTTTTTTTTGTTTAAAACAAATGTTTATATTTTTATTAAACAAAATTTAACTTTTAAAATTACATTATCAATTTAATGATAATCCCTGCGGGAAATGGACCAGTCACTGGTATGGTCACGTGACTAGAACTTTGTGTGTATGAACCTGCCATTGTTTCGGTTCTGTTATATGAAAGTGACCGGTACTTTTAACATGGGCTTGTCATAGGAGGTGACAATTGTCACCTGTGGAGCACTGTGTGACGTGGCGAATAACTTGACCAAGGTAACCTATCACCGTACCGACTGAAATGAATATGCTACGGGACAAGTTAGAAGTAGGTAGTGCCAAAGTATGACCATTTTAGGATTTATGTGATATGCAACAGAACCAGTGGAAATCATAGAACTGGAGAAAAATTTTTGAAGGAAAACTATAGTTTTGCTATAGTCACATATTAAGCACAATGTGTTCTGTAATAGGGATAGTTTGACAGGAATAGTTTTGCGACGTACCACTGCACTGGTCTAAGGGGTACATGTCGCCGGGCTTTCGAAAAATAATTAGCAATTAACCTGACACTTTTTCATTCAGCGTGATTCATATTATGTACGGGTTTCGAAATAGCCCATCCGGAACCAGTCACTGCACTTATCCAAAACAGTGTGTCATGTCACCTGTTCAAAAAACCTTCAAAAAGGCACAACAAAAATCAATTTATAATAACTTTATTTCAGTGTTATATCCGATTTGTAGCAGTCAAGTGACTGAATCCTTTGGCACTAATTGCGATGTTTTCATCAACTGCTAACGGGATTGAACCAGTTCAATGACTAGTAAGAACTTCAACTGCATCGACACTAGTTGCTTCAGTTCACTACAATGTTATGTTACTTTTTCTCCAGTTACATGATATACGTGATACCAACTTGTCAATGTTTTGTCACCATTACTATAGTCACGTTGATTGGTCATTTCACACAAATTAACACTTTTGGTACACCATAATTTCGTTTTCGCCAGTTTCGTGACGTGCCACCCAATCATACATATATCACAAAATCGTCACTTTGGATCAATCGACCCTTCGTTTCCAGGGATGTTCTAGAATAAATAAATATTCAGATTTAAAACTACAAAAAATTTTTTTAACTTAATAAATAATGACAACTTAAAAAATCGCATTGAAGTGAATTTAAAATATAAAAAAAATATTAGTTAAATTTTGGATTTTATTCGACATTTTTCTTGAATAACCACCAACATAAAAAAATATTTATTACTAATACATATAAACATTAAATAAAACAACTACATAAATATTACAACAAACAACAACTATATGTTGATGTTCTTTTGTTTTTTTTTTTATAAAATGTTTTTGAGTGATAGTATAGAAAATGTCAAGCAATTATTGAATTGATTCAATTAATTTTTAATTGACAGCTTTTAAAAATTTAAACAAATCGATTTAATTGAAAAAATAGGGAAATATTTTTTTCTGTGTAGTAAGGTAAGTGTAATTTTTTAATGATTTCATTCTTTGAAAATTTCATTTTTTTTTAGTCCACCAAAATTCTCTCTGTGTAGCTTGACCCAGGGGGAAATAATGGTTGTATGGTATTTTCACATTGTTTATTCTCTTAAAATATTTATTGGAAGTAGTCTGCCACCCAATTCAATAAAATTTTTATAAAACCACACACATTCATGGTCAGGTATTTTGTAACATTATTTCTAAAAGTCTGACAATTTATATATAGAAGTAGGGATATCGATGTTTGTAAACTGATTATAAAAATTATCTTGGTAAAACTTCTTACAATGTAGCTGGTGTATGAAATATCACATTTTCAATGTTTTTTTACAATAGTTAAGAAATATTCTTGAGTAGTTAGATATAAAACTTAAGGCAGAATTAGTTTGTAAGTTCTGTTCTGTTACGAATCAGCTGTTTTGTTTCTGTTCAATTGAAAGTCAGTATGTGTGGTTAGTTTTCACTTTCTCGTTCTGTTCTGTTCTGTTGCGGACAAATCTGTTGAAAATATAATTCAACGTTAAGTGACAGCCTAAAGTGCGTATGTATTAGTTTGTTGTGAAATCTTTTCTCAATATTTGAATCAGGGATCATAAGTTTGGTACTATAGTACTTTTTATGGTACTATATGAACCTCAAATGTACCATGATACTCCTATAACTCATTTAGTACGATTTACAAATTTTTCTATATACGAATTTCTTGGTCCCTTTAAAATTCAAAAGTAATGAGTGATAATGTGAAATTACCTCTAAATTTTCCATTCAAATTGGTGTATAATGCACTGTATATTATTAGAATTCATTGTAGTGTCTGGTGTATAAAATATAACGTCATATTTTTCGACCAGACGCTAAGAGGTGAATAATATTTAAAATTCACCGCAAATTCTTTTTCTTCTCCACAAAAATTTTTCACCTCAAAAATTAGTTTTGTTACCTCAAAAATGTTTTTCAAAACACAATTTTTTTTTTACATCCAAAAAAGTGTTTTCGCCTCAAAATTTTGTTTTTACCTCTTAACATATTTTTTTTTAATATTTTTTTTTGTTTCATTTGTAATTGTTCATTTTGTAGGGTAAAAAGATAAAAAATTTTAAAAACAAATTTATGCATGCACTTGTTGTTTGTTAATTTATATTTAATTTTTTTTTTATACTTTGGATGCCGAAAAAGTACTATTTTATATGCAGGTTGGTACTATTTTAAAATCGCATTTATCATCCCTGATTTGGATGTTTTTGGTTAGATTTTATTTTAATTTTTAAAACAGCTGATTCCTTTCACAGAAAAAGTAATTACAAAATATTACCTACAGAACAGAACGACACAGAACGGCAACAGAAAGTAACAACTAATGAGGCCTTTAAGGTTTCAATTTCCAAAAGAATTTATAAATTATCGATAAATTTAAACATATTCAAACCATAAATTTTTCATCGATTGTAATGCCAAAAGTAATTCCATATATCTAGAGTTTTGGGTTAAAAGCCTTTTAGGTCATAGCAGTGGACCTCGTAACAACTCTGTCTGTCTCAATCTGCTCTCTTTTTATTTGTTCGTAAAGTCGCACCGAGCTAATAAAATTACCGTTTTTTTACTTAAAAATAAAGATACTGTATTGCAACTCAAACAACTACAAATATTTACAACAGAAGTTCTCTGACTACGTCTTGCACATCTAAACAAAATGGATTATTTATATTGAAAAATACGCATTTAAAAATCCACTTAAAACTGTTTCTCTTAACCCCAATTTGCATATAAAATACAAATATAAAATTAAATTGAAATTTTTTTTGAGAAAAAAGAAAAATACAATAGTTTATGCACAATTAGTAAAAATATGTGTTCAATGCAAAATTAGTAATAATATGCAACAAAATATGCATTTAAGCAAAATATGCAAAAATATGCATTCATAGCAAAATATGCACTAACTAATTGCTACCATTTTAACTCAAATTATTTGATTCACGAACTAATAAAACTGTAAAAAATATTACTTGAGCCAGAGTAAAAACTTAATTTTTTTATATAAATAGAACAATTTTCGGTTTTCAAAGTTTAGTAACTTCATGCTGCTTGTTAGGAAAAGACCCAACCACGTGTTTTGATTACAAAGAAGACAAGAATGGAGCAAAATTGATGATTAATAGGTTTTTAGTTAAAGCTCTGCCTATTATGGATGCTCTAGCTTTTCTAAAACGTCGGGTTCTAATGAGATCTTTGACCAGATCGAAATACTTTATTCGATATGCTTTATTTTTTGTAAATATACGGATGTTGAAAACTTCCGGTCATTACTTACATCATTACTTATTTAAATAAATTAATAATAATATATTTTTTAAGATAAAACTTAATCGGTTTACTACCTGTTTCGGACCCCGTTCCACGGAAAACCGTTCTAACTGAGAACCAGCCTTGCAATTGGTTTTAAGGGAACGATTTCAAGTTTAGTGTATAGGTATCGATTACTTTTGTAACAAATAATTATACTAAAGTGCTCGTTACTCGAACGTAAGTGGAACGTGAACGAGTCGCATCGTGGAGGAATTTTTTTTGTTAAGTGGCTCAAAATACGTTACACGACGGGTTGTCAAATTTATTTTTCTGAGTAATGAAAATCGCTACAAATCACAAGCAATTGTTTTTGCTTATTGTTGCATTAAAAAGTCGCCAAAAACACTTTTTAGTTCTTGGTCGAAGTAAAACACGCAAAAAACACGTTTTAATAACGAAATTAATAAATTAACGATTTCGAAGAGTAATTTTTAAAAAAATGGATTTTTTGACGATTTTTTTTATGAAAAATTTACTAACTTGCTTGTTATCAAAAATTGTTTAGAAATTTTTTATTCCACAACTTCTAAAAAGCACTTGATGAGCATTTACATTTTCTATGCTTTATCCATAAGTCCATGTAGTCAACAATATTCTTTGAAATGTATACAAGAAGATGCTTTATTTAACAAAATAGCACAAATTTAATTCATGAATTTATAACATAAAAATTCTACACCAAACAAATTTGGTAAAGCAGATTAGTAAAATATATCAAATTTATACACCGAAAAAAATACTCAAAAATCGACAAATTACTTGGACTTAAAAAATCGTAACCAAGAAAACTGCTAATATATTCCACTTAACAAGGTTTTTCGAAAAAAGTATGTAAAAATTCAGTATTCTGATAAAACTGTATCAAGTTCTTGAGTAATTTATGCGAAAACTCATATTTTGAATGATATATTTCTATGTGTAAATATATCTTCTATGTGTAAAATCATCAAACATTTGAAAAATCGTTATAAAATCCCTCCCTCGACGCCATTTCAAAAATTAATTCGCCAAACGAGTTTAAAATTTGCTACGTAAATAATAAGACAAATGTCTTTCATTCGTCTTTATTATTTCCTTTTGTATATACATCGGGATATTTTATGACAAAGACTGAATGAAGCGTAATCTGAACAAATTGCAATAATAGAAATATAAGTAAAAATTAATTTAAAAAGCACAGATTTTTCCAAAGCTTTAAGTATCTAGTCATTATGAAAGAAATATATTTTTTATATTATTTTATTAATTTGTTTAAATATAAATTATTTTATAAACACAAAAGTCACTTATTATAGTCCTTCAATTCAGAAAAAATCTTCCCGGTTTTTACTTTTTTTTTTTAAATTCTTGAATACTTTTTATAGTTGTGTTTTTTATTAGTTTAAAATAAAACCTTTTGCATATATTCTTCTAAATATTTTTCTAAAAAAAAAAATACACAAATATTGAAACGCAAACATCGCATTACAACGACGGTTTCGATTATCAAAATAATAATTTTGAACATTTTCTAGGATGAGTCATTTTATAAATGGTAATCTAATACATCGGCAAACCGGTAATTATTCAATATCTTTTAAGTAAAATTTTTATAGAAAATGTTTATTTAAGCTACATTTCTATTTATCGGCAAAATCGTGGAAATTAGTTTGACTTTGGCACTTAAAATTTATTTAAATTGTCCTAGTAAATTTTTCCCTAATGTTTCGTCATACCGTATACCAACCAATTACCACTTTTTTGACCGAACTGCTGGGTTGAAAATTACTGGTTAATCATCCAAAACTATTTTCATTAACTATTTATGAAGTAATAAAATGGAAATAAACAATAAAAACTGAATTAATGCATTAATTTTTTAAACTTTATAATAAACCTGTATAACCGCAAACGATGATTAAAATAGACATGTTGAGTAGAGTGTCCCAATAAAATTTTGGTTTTTTGCCCAAGCTTAATTTGAATGCTTATGGGGTAAGTGTTTTTGAGATTTTTTGGAAGAGGTTTAGAGGTCACGCAAATAGATTTTGTCCCTAAAAATCGGTTTTAATGCACGTTTTCTGAATTATACCTATAACTTGGGCGTTGTGGTGTAATGGTTAGCGCGTTGGACTGTTACACAGATGCTCTCGGGTTTGAACCCCGGCGGCGATAAAATCAATGTGGTAAAATAATATGTTTGTGTTTTCTATTCCTAATACATATTGCAGCGCCCACCTTCGGTGTTTCCATTGCACTTAACCCTACCGAAGTAAAATAATGAGTTAGGGCTATGAACCAAAAAGCTTCAATAAGTTCGCCAACTTTCCATCAGGTGGCGAGCAACAACTGTTTTAAGACATATCATCTCGCGCAACTGCAGTGTTGCCATGTTTGAAGCCATTCATCTTTCCCACCTTTAATCTATCCCCTTTCCAAAGAAAGCAATTGATAAATAAGAAGAATTTCCTGAGTGTAGCTTCACTTTATAAAAAATAATAGAAAACCAGAAGTTTCGGCAATGCCTTTGAACATTTTCATAGAATCTATTACTTTTTTCGTAATTTTTGCATAAAATTAGAAAATAACGCTTTATAACTTTTAAAATTTCTACACTCAAAAAATAAGTTAGTAGAAAAGATAGTAAAACGTCTTGTAAATCAGGTATACTATTTGTTAGCAAATTTTTTGCTAAAATTCTGTTTCAAGCTAAAATTTTTGTTATACTTATTCAGCACTTAACTGATTTGAACTAATGTTTTACTAATATTATACTAATGTTTTACTAATTTATTTGGCTAAAAAAAAATGTGGTGATAAACACATTAATAGCGTGGACAACAACCAGATTGAAAGATAAACGCAGAATGAAGTAGATGTCGCGGCATGTCAAGATGTAGTAGAGAAGAGGAAAGTGATACTAAAAAGTACAACTCTAATAAGACATATAAAAAAAATCAACCATGGAAGATTTTTGTATCTGTATTTCATACATAAAACAAAATTGTGGATTAAAACAACTTAAATATTGCGTTGTCACCGGCTTGTAAAATAATTGTCTATTAATTAAATAAAAGACAAAATTAAATATTTAAATTAAATAAAGATTAAATATGTATTTCTAAACTAAATGTTTATAGATGTTAATAATCTAGTGTGGTAAAATTGCAAACAGTCTGTCTACCTAAAACGAAAGGCATACATACATCTTAGGTAGATTTTTGTGTTCCTTTTTCTTATTGCAAAAAAAAGGTTGTATATGTTATTTTTCGTTTGGTTTCTATAATTCTCTGCGGCATTTGCGTTCATTTAAAAGATAGCATCATTTAGACAACCATTGATGTAAGTAGTCAGTCAGCTCGCTGATTGTTAGCAAAAGATTTTGCTGACATTAGCAATCTTTTTGCAATCACCCTCCTGACTAAAATTTTGCTGACTCAGCAATATTTTTTGCTGACTTTACTAACTTTTTTATTGAGTGTACTAAGACTCACTCAAAATTCTGCTCCCGTGCCCATTCTAATTCAAAGTTTAAATCAAATCCTTTGCAAAACTGGCCACAGATTATAATATTCTTAGTTTTATGCAATTTGTACAAAGCCTTTAATGGGTATACCTCTGGAACAGTAAGAGCAAATTAAAATATATTTTTTTAAAAGACTATTTAGAATTTATCCGTTTTTTAAACTGCATCATTAGTTTTTTAATTTTAGGAAATTTTATTTGCAAAATTTTTAAAAACTTGCGAAAAATTAGATATACGCAAATGTACGCAAATGTACAAAAGCATTGCCGTAACTTATGGTTTATGCACATAAAAATAAAATTTGTATATTTTTCTTTAAAATTTTTAACTCACAAGGAAACTACACAGTGGTGAATCCTAACATTTGAATGAAACTAGGATATGTTGTAAAGGACAAACAAATATTAGACACGTATTATATTTTAGATGCGCATTCTCCAGTTTAGGGGTTAAAAAGTGGGGTCAAAAATTACCCAATTTGTCGTTTTTGTAATATATATCTTATATAAGTTTTGAACTATAAGCAAATTATGTATCATATGGGGTATATTGGATATATGTTTTAAGACGCGTCCACTGTCCAAACATTTGTGTTATTCAAAAACAGTTTTTTCGAATTCCACATTTGACTAAGTTGTGGTTCGTTTGAATTTAAATTTACATATAATAATGTTTATTTAATATAATTGAGGTGGTGTCTGGGCATATTTCAATTTCGCGAAGAGCTTTTATATCCCCCATATTAAGTATTTCAAATAAGTGGCAACCCTGAGCCTACATCTTAGGCAATGTGTAGGATATCAAAATTTTTGTTTTCTGAATTTTTTAAATTTTAAAGACGTTTTCATAAAACTTTTTGTAATTTTTGAACCCCATTTTTAAACCCGAAACGTGCGTCTGAGCACCTACAAAAAATACGTGTCTAATATATTTTTGTACTCAATAACATATCCAATTTTCATTAAAATCTAATGATTCACCACTATGTAGTTTCCATGTCAGAAGCTAAGAAAATTTTGGTTATTGACCAACTTATAATTAAAATTCGAAAAACTTCCAAAATCTCCGATTTTTGAGGACAAAATCCATTGGCGCGACCCGTAACCCTCTTCCGAAACATCTAAAAAAAAAAATTTAAAAAAAAACCACATAAGCGTTAAAATTTTTGGGACACTCTAATGTAGAGGGTGCTGTACAAAATAATTACCTCTGAACACAAAGGCAAAAATCATATGCGTCAACCTTTAACATGCCAATAACTTCCCCGTCAGTCTCTACATCTGGGCATATGTACACATGGATGAGCAACAACCAACCTACGACAACAAAGTGCAAACTATAAAGCAAAAGCGGTCAATGTTGTAATGGCTGAGTTAAAAAAATACTATTGTTTTTCTACAATTTTTTTAATTTGTTTTTTTGTTTTTTTACACTTAACAAATACAAGTGTTTTGTATTAAATTAAAAGAAATGACAGTTTTCTGTGAATACTGATAACACGCAGCCACATGTCAACCAACCAACAGACAGATGATTAAAAGAATATCATGGTATTATGAACATATTTTAGGGGTACTTACATCATTTATGATTTGACGCTTTGTCGAGGCAGCATTATATGACGATGATGATGGCGCTGTAGAGGGCGAAGATAATTATTGGCGGAATTATCCATTATAGGCCTACGAGAACGGAGGGCTTGCATGGCACGTTGATGTTGTAATTGTTTGCGATAATGTTCATGTTCAATTTTATTCCATTTCTCGTCAGAAAACTTGTCATCATTTGCCGATTCACTAGAAGATGATGATGAGGATGAGTTTTCTTCATTATCATCATAGTCGCCGTCATCATCATTGATATTGGTTTTTAAATTATCGATCTGATATGATGAGTGGCCAATATGATGACCATTATCTCCATTACCACCACTTCTTAAGTTAGAGGACGCTAAAGAAGGTTTATATAATGATCTCATGGGATTTGTATAACGTTTAACATTGATTTTGGAGTTACTGGTTATTAATGGATATTTATATTGTTTTTCCATCTCCTTTTTATCATCATCTTCATATGAGTAATCATCCTCATTATCTATAGAATCATCATCATCATCAGAGAAATTTTCATTTTTCCTCATCTAAGTATATTTTCATTTGTGGGATTATCTTATTATCATTTGCATCTAACGATGATAATAATGAAAACGTTTTAATGTCTTCCTCATGGTTGGTATTACGATTGATATCCTCAGTTT
>JAEKOY010000780.1:0-19212 GCA_021234595.1 Delia radicum | reverse complement strand
TGATATACGAGAACAATCTGTCCAAGGGTGCAATACGTGTCGTTTACTTTTTTAAAAGTGTTTAAAAGCTAGACCAAGCTAACTCGTCTCTACGATAATCATTGTAGTGGATTCCGAAATATGAAACGAGACTGAAACACTGTACGGTGAGTATTCTGTGGATCCTGATCGGGAAACCACAATAGATTGGCAGCACAAGATAGATAAGCGTTTGACGCGAAAGCAAGAGATTAGTTGAGGCCATGGACGGCAAGGTCAAGTTCTTGAATGAGATAGTGAACAACTGCACCAATATTGCGACCAAGATGATGCACGTCACTAGGAGGATAAATAGACTGATGACTGAGATTGATGCAGGGTCGGGGAGACAAAGGTCACAACTGGAAGATTTGTATGAATGATGGACGAACCTGCGCCTCCCGATAGTGTGAGGGAAGTACTGGCGCTATTGACTACATTGGTCGACCAGCAGGTTGTGGCAATCGATCCACCGGACAGCAGACAAAAAAGAACGGCGAATTACCACTTGACTTTGGCCTCGGCGGCGGCCTTTTTGATCACTAAGAACACTATATGGCTCGTAATAATGATGTTAACGGTTACGGTGCATGCTCTTCCTTCAATAACAGTGGATGAAGTACACGGGAAATATTGCATCGCGCACTGGTGTACCTCGGACAAGAAATTGTGGAACACAAACTACAAAATAGTGTCAATATGTCCGGACTCCTATGAGGCCGAAAATGACGTATTTGAGTGTGCTCAGGCTACCTCCCCTTTGGACGGGCTCCGAGATAATGATGTCATGAGAAAATTCCTTGACAAGAAGAATGGCACGAAGCTTGCAGTCGTGGGGACGATTATGATGGCGGCGCACCTGTATATGCCTTATATAGGCCCGCTGGCGATTGATAATTTGTATTACTGGCTTGACAGCAGCGTCGTGGCATCGGACTTGTTAACCTACGCGTGTGTAGGGGGGCGTTACCTTTGCGATGTACAGCTGTAACCGTGGCGATGACCCTGATTGTAATTCTCATGCTTACTCCCCTAGTAATTAGGGAATCGGCGGCTGCAAATTGCACTAGACGACTCACATATACCAGCGACGGGGATAAGGTACACGACCACCCGGGGGTACATTTAACGTAACGAGTGGCGAGCTAAGGTTAAGGATTGGCGACTGCTTTAATTACCGAATTAACAATCGAAACGTTACCTCAGATTATACCTTACAGTTGCGCAATACGGACGGCACCGTTGGTTGGTCAATATTGGCTAAGACCATAAGGAGATTGCATCAGGACACTTACAATGATGAGTACTTGCTATGGTTCCACCAGGGGGTTCCAAACAACTGGCACTAAATGGGAAGCTTATGATATCTATAATGTGTATCGCGCCACGGGCGAGCACAACGTGGGTACTTTTAAATGTGGTTGCACGTCAAACTGTTATCTCACGATATATTGGTTGTACGGGTATAATATAATCGTAAAATAAGAACCAGTCTAATATATATGTTAGGAAAAGAATTCAAATTACCCATAAATATAATTTAGAATTACGTTTTCTTGATCCTTTTAAATTTATGTCATCAACTTTAGATAGGTATTTAATCATTCACAAAATGATGACTTTAATATATTAAAATCGATATTTCCAAATCATTTAGAATTTAATCTTTTACAAAGAAAAGGTATATGTATTTCCTTATGAGTATATCGATTCAGTTGAAAAATTAAACGAAAATGTATTACCTTCTCGCGAACAGTTTTTCTCTGCATTAAATAATAAAGAATGTACTATTATTGCTGATTATGAGCATGCGTTAAGTGTTTGGTCTGCAATTAACTGTCAATCTCTAAATGAGTATATACTTTTATATCTAAAAACGGATGTACTTCTTTTAACTGATGTATTTGAAAATTTTCGTTCTGTTTGTAAATCGATATATCATCTTGATCCATGTCATTAATATACAACACCTGGTTTATTGTGGGATGCCATGTTAAAAATAACGAAAATTAAATTGGAATTATTCACCGATATAATATGTATAATTTCATTAAAAAAGGAATTAGAGGTGGTATTGTTCAATGCTCAACACTTCGAACAGTTGCAAATCATAAATATATCAAAACATATGATTGTTCTAAACCCTCACAATATCTTATGTATTTAGATGCGAACAATTTGTATCTTTGGGCAATGTCTGAATCTTTACCAGAAGGTAAATTTGAATGGATTGAAGATATAGATAGCTTTGATATTTCGAAAGTTTTCGAAAACTCTGATTTTGGCTACATTTTAAAAGTTGATTTAGACTATCCTGAAGAACTAAATGATAGTCACAATGATTACCGTTTTGTGCTGAACTTAAATAGACATCATAATATAAAGAAACTAATTCCCGAATTAACTAACAAAAAATCATATATAATTCACTATGGAAATCTTCAGCAGTGTATTATAAATGGTTTAAAATTAGTTAAAATTCATAGAATATTAAGATTTAAACATCAACTTGGTTGAAACAGTATACCGACTTAAATACTTTTCATCGAACCAATGCCAAAAATGAGTTTGAAAAAAAAATTTTTAAAACTTTTAAACAATGCGGTATACGGTAAAACTATGGAAAATGTTGAAAAACGTAAAAACGTGAAAATCGTTAATGCTTTGGAGAGTGAACATAAACCTTTGGGTGCACGAGTTACGGCACCTCACCAATAACAATCATTACAACTAGTATTATTATTATTTTTATCATTATTATTATTATTACTAAAGATTTCATTATGCATTGTAATTAACGATTTCAAAGATTTGAAGTGCTGTCTTTTTAAATTCCAAATAATTTTGTATTGTTTACACTTTATGTACGTTGGTACACTTAAAATTCTTAGTAAATTTATAACGCATTGTTGCCGTTATTGCCGTTATTGCATATTTTGTCGAAACGATACGAAAAATTTTTTAGTTGACATCGAGCGAATATTTATACACGAAGTGATACAATTATCTCACAAAAACTTGCAAAATTATAGCTTGGACATAGCATTCTATATCGAATCATTAATTTAGCGCTCTATACGATATACCGATAGAGGCTGATTAAACAAGTCCAAGCATTATATAAGTTTGTCAAAGCATACTTTAATATCTAATTATACGGGGAGTAGTAAGGTTCCTCCCATCTTTTAGATATTAGCCCGAAAACGTCCCTGGGCACCACCTGAGTTAATATATTTACGAAGCGTTACAACTATCTCGCAAAAAATTACACAATAAATAAATAGCATAGACATAACATTCTACATAGAACTTTTAATTCAGCGCCCTATACGATATACCGGTAGAGGCTGATTAAACAAGTCTATTGTTATATAATTTTAAACAAACTTTAATATCTAATTATACGGGGAGTAGCAAGGTTCCTCCCATCTTTTAGATATTAGCCCGAAAACGTCCCTGGGCATAACCAACTAACAAATTTACAGACAGGTAAAAACTCTTACGTGATATACGAGAACAATCTGTCCAAGGGTGCAATACGTGTCGTTTACTTTTTTAAAAGTGTTTAAAAGCTAGACCAAGCTAACTCGTCTCTACGATATCATTGTAGTGGATTCCGGAAGTACCCGCACCAGGGCTTAGGCGCTAATAACCGGAAGGTCTTTAACAACATATCACGAAACAAAATTCCATTTGCAATGGCAAGTGGTGCTTTTTGGGGAACTCCCATTATGGGAGATACCCTTTAAAGTTTATTAACACAAGGCAGAGGCACAAAATGACCAACAATACGGCAATTTGCGCCATTATCGCTGCCTTAACAATGCTTGCGGCCAATATGGTGGGCAGCAGACAACAGGCATGATCTGGTTAACATGATGAACAAAACCGACCTGTTGGTTAATTCCATCGAAGTTCATGCTGAAAACGTTTTATTTAACCAGAATGACATCAACAAGAAGATACGAGGCGTGGATACCATGCTCACAATATACAAGACTACTATTGAGAAATATGAAAACGAGACTGAAACACTGTACGGTGAGTATTCTGTGGATCCTGATCGGGAAACCAACAATAGATTGCAGCACAAGATAGATAAGCGTTTGACGCGAAGCAAGAGATTAGTTGAGGCCATGGACGGCAAGGTCAAGTTCTTGAATGAGATAGTGAACAACTGCACCAATATTGCGACCAAGATGATGCACGTCACTAGGAGGATAAATAGACTGATGACTGAGATTGATGCAGGGTCGGGGAGACAAAGGTCACAACTGGAAGATTTGTATGAAATGATGGACGAACCTGCGCCTCCCGATAGTGTGAGGGAAGTACTGGCGCTATTGACTACATTGGTCGACCAGCAGGTTGTGGCAATCGATCCACCGGACAGCAGACAAAAAAGAACGGCGAATTACCACTTGACTTTGGCCTCGGCGGCGGCCTTTTTGATCACTAAGAACACTATATGGCTCGTAATAATGATGTTAACGGTTACGGTGCATGCTCTTCCTTCAATAACAGTGGATGAAGTACACGGGAAATATTGCATCGCGCACTGGTGTACCTCGGACAAGAAATTGTGGAACACAAACTACAAAATAGTGTCAATATGTCCGGACTCCTATGAGGCCGAAAATGACGTATTTGAGTGTGCTCAGGCTACCTCCCCTTTGGACGGGCTCCGAGATAATGATGTCATGAGAAAATTCCTTGACAAGAAGAATGGCACGAAGCTTGCAGTCGTGGGGACGATTATGATGGCGGCGCACCTGTATATGCCTTATATAGGCCCGCTGGCGATTGATAATTTGTATTACTGGCTTGACAGCAGCGTCGTGGCATCGGACTTGTTAACCTACGCGTGTGTAGGGGGCGTTACCTTTGCGATGTACAGCTGTAACCGTGCGATGACCCTGATTGTAATTCTCATGCTTACTCCCCTAGTAATTAGGGAATCGGCGGCTGCAAATTGCACTAGACGACTCACATATACCAGCACGGGGATAAGGTACACGACCACCCGGGGTACATTTAACGTAACGAGTGGCGAGCTAAGGTTAAGGATTGGCGACTGCTTTAATTACCGAATTAACAATCGAAACGTTACCTCAGATTATACCTTACAGTTGCGCAATACGGACGGCACCGTTGGTTGGTCAATATTGGCTAAGACCATAAGGAGATTGCATCAGGACACTTACAATGATGAGTACTGCTATGGTTCCACCAGGGGGTTCCAAACAACTGGCACTAAATGGGAAGCTTATGATATCTATAATGTGTATCGCGCCACGGGCGAGCACAACGTGGGTACTTTTAAATGTGGTTGCACGTCAAACTGTTATCTCACGATATATTGGTTGTACGGGTATAATATAATCGTAAAATAAGAACCAGTCTAATATATATGTTAGGAAAAGAATTCAAATTACCCATAAATATAATTTAGAATTACGTTTTCTTGATCCTTTTAAATTTATGTCATCAACTTAGATAGGTTATTTAATCATTCACAAAATGATGACTTTAATATATTAAAATCGATATTTCCAAATCATTTAGAATTTAATCTTTTACAAAGAAAAGGTATATGTATTTCCTTATGAGTATATCGATTCAGTTGAAAAATTAAACGAAAATGTATTACCTTCTCGCGAACAGTTTTTCTCTGCATTAAATAATAAAGAATGTACTATTATTGCTGATTATGAGCATGCGTTAAGTGTTTGGTCTGCATTTAACTGTCAATCTCTAAATGAGTATATACTTTTATATCTAAAAACGGATGTACTTCTTTTAACTGATGTATTTGAAAATTTTCGTTCTGTTTGTAAATCGATATATCATCTTGATCCATGTCATTAATATACAACACCTGGTTTATTGTGGGATGCCATGTTAAAAATAACGAAAATTAAATTGGAATTATTCACCGATATAAATATGTATAATTTCATTAAAAAAGGAATTAGAGGTGGTATTGTTCAATGCTCAACACTTCGAACAGTTGCAAATCATAAATATATCAAAACATATGATTGTTCTAAACCCTCACAATATCTTATGTATTTAGATGCGAACAATTTGTATCTTTGGGCAATGTCTGAATCTTTACCAGAAGGTAAATTTGAATGGATTGAAGATATAGATAGCTTTGATATTTCGAAAGTTTTCGAAAACTCTGATTTTGGCTACATTTTAAAAGTTGATTTAGACTATCCTGAAGAACTAAATGATAGTCACAATGATTTACCGTTTTGTGCTGAACTTAAATAGACATCATAATATAAAGAAACTAATTCCCGAATTAACTAACAAAAAATCATATATAATTCACTATGGAAATCTTCAGCAGTGTATTATAAATGGTTTAAAATTAGTTAAAATTCATAGAATATTAAGATTTAAACAATCAACTTGGTTGAAACAGTATACCGACTTAAATACTTTTCATCGAACCAATGCCAAAAATGAGTTTGAAAAAAAATTTTTAAAACTTTTAAACAATGCGGTATACGGTAAAACTATGGAAAATGTTGAAAAACGTAAAAACGTGAAAATCGTTAATGCTTTGGAGAGTGAACATAAACCTTTGGGTGCACGAGTTACGGCACCTCACCAATAACAATCATTACAACTAGTATTATTATTATTTTTATCATTATTATTATTATTACTAAAGATTTCATTATGCATTGTAATTAACGATTTCAAAGATTTGAAGTGCTGTCTTTTTTAAATTCCAAATAATTTTGTATTGTTTACACTTTATGTACGTTGGTACACTTAAAATTCTTAGTAAATTTATAACGCATTGTTGCCGTTATTGCCGTTATTGCATATTTTGTCGAAACGATACGAAAAATTTTTTAGTTGACATCGAGCGAATATTTATACACGAAGTGATACAATTATCTCACAAAAACTTGCAAAATTATAGCTTGGACATAGCATTCTATATCGAATCATTAATTTAGCGCTCTATACGATATACCGATAGAGGCTGATTAAACAAGTCAAGCATTATATAAGTTTGTCAAAGCATACTTTAATATCTAATTATACGGGGAGTAGTAAGGTTCCTCCCATCTTTTAGATATTAGCCCGAAAACGTCCCTGGGCACCACCTGAGTTAATATATTTACGAAGCGTTACAACTATCTCGCAAAAAATTACACAATAAATAAATAGCATAGACATAACATTCTACATAGAACTTTTAATTCAGCGCCCTATACGATATACCGGTAGAGGCTGATTAAACAAGTCTATTGTTATATAATTTTAAACAAACTTTAATATCTAATTATACGGGGAGTAGCAAGGTTCCTCCCATCTTTTAGATATTAGCCCGAAAACGTCCCTGGGCATAACCAACTAACAAATTTACAGACAGGTAAAAACTCTTACGTGATATACGAGAACAATCTGTCCAAGGGTGCAATACGTGTCGTTTACTTTTTTAAAAGTGTTTAAAAGCTAGACCAAGCTAACTCGTCTCTACGATAATCATTGTAGTGGATTCCGGAAGTACCCGCACCAGGGCTTAGGCGCTAATAACCGGAAGGTCTTTAACAACATATCACGAAACAAAATTCCATTTGCAATGGCAAGTGGTGCTTTTTTGGGGAACTCCCATTATGGGAGATACCCTTTAAAGTTTATTAACACAAGGCAGAGGCACAAAATGACCAACAATACGGCAATTTGCGCCATTATCGCTGCCTTAACAATGCTTGCGGCCAATATGGTGGCAGCAGACAACAGGCATGATCTGGTTAACATGATGAACAAAACCGACCTGTTGGTTAATTCCATCGAAGTTCATGCTGAAAACGTTTTATTTAACCAGAATGACATCAACAAGAAGATACGAGGCGTGGATACCATGCTCACAATATACAAGACTACTATTGAGAAATATGAAAACGAGACTGAAACACTGTACGGTGAGTATTCTGTGGATCCTGATCGGGAAACCAACAATAGATTGCAGCACAAGATAGATAAGCGTTTGACGCGAAGCAAGAGATTAGTTGAGGCCATGGACGGCAAGGTCAAGTTCTTGAATGAGATAGTGAACAACTGCACCAATATTGCGACCAAGATGATGCACGTCACTAGGAGGATAAATAGACTGATGACTGAGATTGATGCAGGGTCGGGGAGACAAAGGTCACAACTGGAAGATTTGTATGAAATGATGGACGAACCTGCGCCTCCCGATAGTGTGAGGGAAGTACTGGCGCTATTGACTACATTGGTCGACCAGCAGGTTGTGGCAATCGATCCACCGGACAGCAGACAAAAAAGAACGGCGAATTACCACTTGACTTTGGCCTCGGCGGCGGCCTTTTTGATCACTAAGAACACTATATGGCTCGTAATAATGATGTTAACGGTTACGGTGCATGCTCTTCCTTCAATAACAGTGGATGAAGTACACGGGAAATATTGCATCGCGCACTGGTGTACCTCGGACAAGAAATTGTGGAACACAAACTACAAAATAGTGTCAATATGTCCGGACTCCTATGAGGCCGAAAATGACGTATTTGAGTGTGCTCAGGCTACCTCCCCTTTGGACGGGCTCCGAGATAATGATGTCATGAGAAAATTCCTTGACAAGAAGAATGGCACGAAGCTTGCAGTCGTGGGGACGATTATGATGGCGGCGCACCTGTATATGCCTTATATAGGCCCGCTGGCGATTGATAATTTGTATTACTGGCTTGACAGCAGCGTCGTGGCATCGGACTTGTTAACCTACGCGTGTGTAGGGGGCGTTACCTTTGCGATGTACAGCTGTAACCGTGCGATGACCCTGATTGTAATTCTCATGCTTACTCCCCTAGTAATTAGGGAATCGGCGGCTGCAAATTGCACTAGACGACTCACATATACCAGCACGGGGATAAGGTACACGACCACCCGGGGTACATTTAACGTAACGAGTGGCGAGCTAAGGTTAAGGATTGGCGACTGCTTTAATTACCGAATTAACAATCGAAACGTTACCTCAGATTATACCTTACAGTTGCGCAATACGGACGGCACCGTTGGTTGGTCAATATTGGCTAAGACCATAAGGAGATTGCATCAGGACACTTACAATGATGAGTACTGCTATGGTTCCACCAGGGGGTTCCAAACAACTGGCACTAAATGGGAAGCTTATGATATCTATAATGTGTATCGCGCCACGGGCGAGCACAACGTGGGTACTTTTAAATGTGGTTGCACGTCAAACTGTTATCTCACGATATATTGGTTGTACGGGTATAATATAATCGTAAAATAAGAACCAGTCTAATATATATGTTAGGAAAAGAATTCAAATTACCCATAAATATAATTTAGAATTACGTTTTCTTGATCCTTTTAAATTTATGTCATCAACTTTAGATAGGTTATTTAATCATTCACAAAATGATGACTTTAATATATTAAAATCGATATTTCCAAATCATTTAGAATTTAATCTTTTACAAAGAAAAGGTATATGTATTTCCTTATGAGTATATCGATTCAGTTGAAAAATTAAACGAAAATGTATTACCTTCTCGCGAACAGTTTTTCTCTGCATTAAATAATAAAGAATGTACTATTATTGCTGATTATGAGCATGCGTTAAGTGTTTGGTCTGCATTTAACTGTCAATCTCTAAATGAGTATATACTTTTATATCTAAAAACGGATGTACTTCTTTTAACTGATGTATTTGAAAATTTTCGTTCTGTTTGTAAATCGATATATCATCTTGATCCATGTCATTAATATACAACACCTGGTTTATTGTGGGATGCCATGTTAAAAATAACGAAAATTAAATTGGAATTATTCACCGATATAAATATGTATAATTTCATTAAAAAAGGAATTAGAGGTGGTATTGTTCAATGCTCAACACTTCGAACAGTTGCAAATCATAAATATATCAAAACATATGATTGTTCTAAACCCTCACAATATCTTATGTATTTAGATGCGAACAATTTGTATCTTTGGGCAATGTCTGAATCTTTACCAGAAGGTAAATTTGAATGGATTGAAGATATAGATAGCTTTGATATTTCGAAAGTTTTCGAAAACTCTGATTTTGGCTACATTTTAAAAGTTGATTTAGACTATCCTGAAGAACTAAATGATAGTCACAATGATTTACCGTTTTGTGCTGAACTTAAATAGACATCATAATATAAAGAAACTAATTCCCGAATTAACTAACAAAAAATCATATATAATTCACTATGGAAATCTTCAGCAGTGTATTATAAATGGTTTAAAATTAGTTAAAATTCATAGAATATTAAGATTTAAACAATCAACTTGGTTGAAACAGTATACCGACTTAAATACTTTTCATCGAACCAATGCCAAAAATGAGTTTGAAAAAAAATTTTTAAAACTTTTAAACAATGCGGTATACGGTAAAACTATGGAAAATGTTGAAAAACGTAAAAACGTGAAAATCGTTAATGCTTTGGAGAGTGAACATAAACCTTTGGGTGCACGAGTTACGGCACCTCACCAATAACAATCATTACAACTAGTATTATTATTATTTTTATCATTATTATTATTATTACTAAAGATTTCATTATGCATTGTAATTAACGATTTCAAAGATTTGAAGTGCTGTCTTTTTTAAATTCCAAATAATTTTGTATTGTTTACACTTTATGTACGTTGGTACACTTAAAATTCTTAGTAAATTTATAACGCATTGTTGCCGTTATTGCCGTTATTGCATATTTTGTCGAAACGATACGAAAAATTTTTTAGTTGACATCGAGCGAATATTTATACACGAAGTGATACAATTATCTCACAAAAACTTGCAAAATTATAGCTTGGACATAGCATTCTATATCGAATCATTAATTTAGCGCTCTATACGATATACCGATAGAGGCTGATTAAACAAGTCAAGCATTATATAAGTTTGTCAAAGCATACTTTAATATCTAATTATACGGGGAGTAGTAAGGTTCCTCCCATCTTTTAGATATTAGCCCGAAAACGTCCCTGGGCACCACCTGAGTTAATATATTTACGAAGCGTTACAACTATCTCGCAAAAAATTACACAATAAATAAATAGCATAGACATAACATTCTACATAGAACTTTTAATTCAGCGCCCTATACGATATACCGGTAGAGGCTGATTAAACAAGTCTATTGTTATATAATTTTAAACAAACTTTAATATCTAATTATACGGGGAGTAGCAAGGTTCCTCCCATCTTTTAGATATTAGCCCGAAAACGTCCCTGGGCATAACCAACTAACAAATTTACAGACAGGTAAAAACTCTTACGTGATATACGAGAACAATCTGTCCAAGGGTGCAATACGTGTCGTTTACTTTTTTAAAAGTGTTTAAAAGCTAGACCAAGCTAACTCGTCTCTACGATAATCATTGTAGTGGATTCCGGAAGTACCCGCACCAGGGCTTAGGCGCTAATAACCGGAAGGTCTTTAACAACATATCACGAAACAAATTCCATTTGCAATGGCAAGTGGTGCTTTTTTGGGGAACTCCCATTATGGGAGATACCCTTTAAAGTTTATTAACACAAGGCAGAGGCACAAAATGACCAACAATACGGCAATTTGCGCCATTATCGCTGCCTTAACAATGCTTGCGGCCAATATGGTGGCAGCAGACAACAGGCATGATCTGGTTAACATGATGAACAAAACCGACCTGTTGGTTAATTCCATCGAAGTTCATGCTGAAAACGTTTTATTTAACCAGAATGACATCAACAAGAAGATACGAGGCGTGGATACCATGCTCACAATATACAAGACTACTATTGAGAAATATGAAAACGAGACTGAAACACTGTACGGTGAGTATTCTGTGGATCCTGATCGGGAAACCAACAATAGATTGCAGCACAAGATAGATAAGCGTTTGACGCGAAGCAAGAGATTAGTTGAGGCCATGGACGGCAAGGTCAAGTTCTTGAATGAGATAGTGAACAACTGCACCAATATTGCGACCAAGATGATGCACGTCACTAGGAGGATAAATAGACTGATGACTGAGATTGATGCAGGGTCGGGGAGACAAAGGTCACAACTGGAAGATTTGTATGAAATGATGGACGAACCTGCGCCTCCCGATAGTGTGAGGGAAGTACTGGCGCTATTGACTACATTGGTCGACCAGCAGGTTGTGGCAATCGATCCACCGGACAGCAGACAAAAAAGAACGGCGAATTACCACTTGACTTTGGCCTCGGCGGCGGCCTTTTTGATCACTAAGAACACTATATGGCTCGTAATAATGATGTTAACGGTTACGGTGCATGCTCTTCCTTCAATAACAGTGGATGAAGTACACGGGAAATATTGCATCGCGCACTGGTGTACCTCGGACAAGAAATTGTGGAACACAAACTACAAAATAGTGTCAATATGTCCGGACTCCTATGAGGCCGAAAATGACGTATTTGAGTGTGCTCAGGCTACCTCCCCTTTGGACGGGCTCCGAGATAATGATGTCATGAGAAAATTCCTTGACAAGAAGAATGGCACGAAGCTTGCAGTCGTGGGGACGATTATGATGGCGGCGCACCTGTATATGCCTTATATAGGCCCGCTGGCGATTGATAATTTGTATTACTGGCTTGACAGCAGCGTCGTGGCATCGGACTTGTTAACCTACGCGTGTGTAGGGGGCGTTACCTTTGCGATGTACAGCTGTAACCGTGCGATGACCCTGATTGTAATTCTCATGCTTACTCCCCTAGTAATTAGGGAATCGGCGGCTGCAAATTGCACTAGACGACTCACATATACCAGCACGGGGATAAGGTACACGACCACCCGGGGTACATTTAACGTAACGAGTGGCGAGCTAAGGTTAAGGATTGGCGACTGCTTATTAACAATCGAAACGTTACCTCAGATTATACCTTACAGTTGCGCAATACGGACGGCACCGTTGGTTGGTCAATATTGGCTAAGACCATAAGGAGATTGCATCAGGACACTTACAATGATGAGTACTGCTATGGTTCCACCAGGGGGTTCCAAACAACTGGCACTAAATGGGAAGCTTATGATATCTATAATGTGTATCGCGCCACGGGCGAGCACAACGTGGGTACTTTTAAATGTGGTTGCACGTCAAACTGTTATCTCACGATATATTGGTTGTACGGGTATAATATAATCGTAAAATAAGAACCAGTCTAATATATATGTTAGGAAAAGAATTCAAATTACCCATAAATATAATTTAGAATTACGTTTTCTTGATCCTTTTAAATTTATGTCATCAACTTTAGATAGGTTATTTAATCATTCACAAAATGATGACTTTAATATATTAAAATCGATATTTCCAAATCATTTAGAATTTAATCTTTTACAAAGAAAAGGTATATGTATTTCCTTATGAGTATATCGATTCAGTTGAAAAATTAAACGAAAATGTATTACCTTCTCGCGAACAGTTTTTCTCTGCATTAAATAATAAAGAATGTACTATTATTGCTGATTATGAGCATGCGTTAAGTGTTTGGTCTGCATTTAACTGTCAATCTCTAAATGAGTATATACTTTTATATCTAAAAACGGATGTACTTCTTTTAACTGATGTATTTGAAAATTTTCGTTCTGTTTGTAAAATCGATATATCATCTTGATCCATGTCATTAATATACAACACCTGGTTTATTGTGGGATGCCATGTTAAAAATAACGAAAATTAAATTGGAATTATTCACCGATATAAATATGTATAATTTCATTAAAAAAGGAATTAGAGGTGGTATTGTTCAATGCTCAACACTTCGAACAGTTGCAAATCATAAATATATCAAAACATATGATTGTTCTAAACCCTCACAATATCTTATGTATTTAGATGCGAACAATTTGTATCTTTGGGCAATGTCTGAATCTTTACCAGAAGGTAAATTTGAATGGATTGAAGATATAGATAGCTTTGATATTTCGAAAGTTTTCGAAAACTCTGATTTTGGCTACATTTTAAAAGTTGATTTAGACTATCCTGAAGAACTAAATGATAGTCACAATGATTTACCGTTTTGTGCTGAACTTAAATAGACATCATAATATAAAGAAACTAATTCCCGAATTAACTAACAAAAAATCATATATAATTCACTATGGAAATCTTCAGCAGTGTATTATAAATGGTTTAAAATTAGTTAAAATTCATAGAATATTAAGATTTAAACAATCAACTTGGTTGAAACAGTATACCGACTTAAATACTTTTCATCGAACCAATGCCAAAAATGAGTTTGAAAAAAAATTTTTAAAACTGTTAAACAATGCGGTATACGGTAAAACTATGGAAAATGTTGAAAAACGTAAAAATGTGAAAATCGTTAATGCTTGGGAGAGTGAACATAAACCGTTTGGGTGCACGAGTTACGGCACCTCACCAATAACAATCATTACAACTAGTATTATTATTATTTTTATCATTATTATTATTATTACTAAAGATTTCATTATGCATTGTAATTAACGATTTCAAAGATTTGAAGTGCTGTCTTTTTTAAATTCCAAATAATTTTGTATTGTTTACACTTTATGTACGTTGGTACACTTAAAATTCTTAGTAAATTTATAACGCATTGTTGCCGTTATTGCCGTTATTGCATATTTTGTCGAAACGATACGAAAAATTTTTTAGTTGACATCGAGCGAATATTTATACACGAAGTGATACAATTATCTCACAAAAACTTGCAAAATTATAGCTTGGACATAGCATTCTATATCGAATCATTAATTTAGCGCTCTATACGATATACCGATAGAGGCTGATTAAACAAGTCAAGCATTATATAAGTTTGTCAAAGCATACTTTAATATCTAATTATACGGGGAGTAGTAAGGTTCCTCCCATCTTTTAGATATTAGCCCGAAAACGTCCCTGGGCACCACCTGAGTTAATATATTTACGAAGCGTTACAACTATCTCGCAAAAAATTACACAATAAATAAATAGCATAGACATAACATTCTACATAGAACTTTTAATTCAGCGCCCTATACGATATACCGGTAGAGGCTGATTAAACAAGTCTATTGTTATATAATTTTAAACAAACTTTAATATCTAATTATACGGGGAGTAGCAAGGTTCCTCCCATCTTTTAGATATTAGCCCGAAAACGTCCCTGGGCATAACCAACTAACAAATTTACAGACAGGTAAAAACTCTTACGTGATATACGAGAACAATCTGTCCAAGGGTGCAATACGTGTCGTTTACTTTTTTAAAAGTGTTTAAAAGCTAGACCAAGCTAACTCGTCTCTACGATAATCATTGTAGTGGATTCCGGAAGTACCCGCACCAGGGCTTAGGCGCTAATAACCGGAAGGTCTTTAACAACATATCACGAAACAAAATTCCATTTGCAATGTCAAGTGGTGCTTTTTTGGGGAACTCCCATTATGGGAGATACCCTTTAAAGTTTATTAACACAAGGCAGAGGCACAAAATGACCAACAATACGGCAATTTGCGCCATTATCGCTGCCTTAACAATGCTTGCGGCCAATATGGTGGCAGCAGACAACAGGCATGATCTGGTTAACATGATGAACAAAACCGACCTGTTGGTTAATTCCATCGAAGTTCATGCTGAAAACGTTTTATTTAACCAGAATGACATCAACAAGAAGATACGAGGCGTGGATACCATGCTCACAATATACAAGACTACTATTGAGAAATATGAAAACGAGACTGAAACACTGTACGGTGAGTATTCTGTGGATCCTGATCGGGAAACCAACAATAGATTGCAGCACAAGATAGATAAGCGTTTGACGCGAAGCAAGAGATTAGTTGAGGCCATGGACGGCAAGGTCAAGTTCTTGAATGAGATAGTGAACAACTGCACCAATATTGCGACCAAGATGATGCACGTCACTAGGAGGATAAATAGACTGATGACTGAGATTGATGCAGGGTCGGGGAGACAAAGGTCACAACTGGAAGATTTGTATGAAATGATGGACGAACCTGCGGCTCCCGATAGTGTGAGAGAAGTACTGGCGCTATTGACTACATTGGTCGACCAGCAGGTTGTGGCAATCGATCCACCGGACAGCAGACAAAAAATAACGGCGAATTACCACTTGACTTTGGCCTCGGCGGCGGCCTTTTTGATCACTAAGAACACTATATGGCTCGTAATAATGGTGTTAACGGTTACGGTGCATGCTCTTCCTTCAATAACAGTGGATGAAGTACACGGGAAATATTGCATCGCGCACTGGTGTACCTCGGACAAGAAATTGTGGAACACAAACTACAAAATAGTGTCAATATGTCCGGACTCCTATGAGGCCGAAAATGACGTATTTGAGTGTGCTCAGGCCACCTCCCCTTTGGACGGGCTCCGAGATAATGATGTCATGAGAAAATTCCTTGACAAGAAGAATGGCACGAAGCTTGCAGTCGTGGGGACGATTATGATGGCGGCGCACCTGTATATGCCTTATATAGGCCCGCTGGCGATTGATAATTTGTATTACTGGCTTGACAGCAGCGTCGTGGCATCGGACTTGTTAACCTACGCGTGTGTAGGGGGCGTTACCTTTGCGATGTACAGCTGTAACCGTGCGATGACCCTGATTGTAATTCTCATGCTTACTCCCCTAGTAATTAGGGAATCGGCGGCTGCAAATTGCACTAGACGACTCACATATACCAGCACGGGGATAAGGTACACGACCACCCGGGGTACATTTAACGTAACGAGTGGCGAGCTAAGGTTAAGGATTGGCGACTGCTTTAATTACCGAATTAACAATCGAAACGTTACCTCAGATTATACCTTACAGTTGCGCAATACGGACGGCACCGTTGGTTGGTCAATATTGGCTAAGACCATAAGGAGATTGCATCAGGACACTTACAATGATGAGTACTGCTATGGTTCCACCAGGGGGTTCCAAACAACTGGCACTAAATGGGAAGCTTATGATATCTATAATGTGTATCGCGCCACGGGCGAGCACAACGTGGGTACTTTTAAATGTGGTTGCACGTCAAACTGTTATCTCACGATATATTGGTTGTACGGGTATAATATAATCGTAAAATAAGAACCAGTCTAATATATATGTTAGGAAAAGAATTCAAATTACCCATAAATATAATTTAGAATTACGTTTTCTTGATCCTTTTAAATTTATGTCATCAAGTTTAGATAGGTTATCTAATCATTCACAAAATGATGACTTTAATATATTAAAATCGATATTTCCAAATCATTTAGAATTTAATCTTTTACAAAGAAAAGGTATATGTATTTCCTTATGAGTATATCGATTCAGTTGAAAAATTAAACGAAAATGTATTACCTTCTCGCGAACAGTTTTTCTCTGCATTAAATAATAAAGAATGTACTATTATTGCTGATTATGAGCATGCGTTAAGTGTTTGGTCTGCATTTAACTGTCAATCTCTAAATGAGTATATACTTTTATATCTAAAAACGGATGTACTTCTTTTAACTGATGTATTTGAAAATTTTCGTTCTGTTTGAAAATCGATATATCATCTTGATCCATGTCATTAATATACAACACCTGGTTTATTGTGGGATGCCATGTTAAAAATAACGAAAATTAAATTGGAATTATTCACCGATATAAATATGTATAATTTCATTAAAAAAGGAATTAGAGGTGGTATTGTTCAATGCTCAACACTTCGAACAGTTGCAAATCATAAATATATCAAAACATATGATTGTTCTAAACCCTCACAATATCTTATGTATTTAGATGCGAACAATTTGTATCTTTGGGCAATGTCTGAATCTTTACCAGAAGGTAAATTTGAATGGATTGAAGATATAGATAGCTTTGATATTTCGAAAGTTTTCGAAAACTCTGATTTTGGCTACATTTTAAAAGTTGATTTAGACTATCCTGAAGAACTAAATGATAGTCACAATGATTTACCGTTTTGTGCTGAACTTAAATAGACATCATAATATAAAGAAACTAATTCCCGAATTAACTAACAAAAAATCATATATAATTCACTATGGAAATCTTCAGCAGTGTATTATAAATGGTTTAAAATTAGTTAAAATTCATAGAATATTAAGATTTAAACAATCAACTTGGTTGAAACAGTATACCGACTTAAATACTTTTCATCGAACCAATGCCAAAAATGAGTTTGAAAAAAAATTTTTAAAACTGTAGTGTGTTTGACAAGTCTGCGTTACCATACCGTCTGTATGTAACTAGAGACCCACACTTTGTGGAATGTTGTTTGTCAACACCAGACCAATCCTACTAACGTGTGAATTGCAAACCAAGCAATATCACACGCCAGTATAATTTATGTATAAGTAGTTCTAAGTATTTTTAAGTGAATAAATAAAACAGTTGCTCACTAGAGCTCAATCAAGAAACTTTGTGCGATTCATTATTTACTTTACATGGCGATCCTGCCATATCGAAAAAAAAAAGAATAAAATAAAAAGTACTTAAAGGGTTGGGTCCAACAGGACCTAACCCTGAAAATTTTAAAATTGAATTTAAAAATTATAAATCATAAATTATAAAAAAAAAAAAAAATTTTTAAAAGTTACAATTTTTTTTGAAAATATTGAAAAATAATTAATTAACTACCGTAGTGACTAATATAAAATTGATAAAATTTAAAACTACATAAATCTTCTTAAAGTTGTAGAATTGTTAATTTTGAATTATTTTCAAATTGTTTTTAACATACTTTTTAAATATTTAAAACACTACGTTTTTTTTAACAAAAAAAAAAAAAATTTTGAAAAACTTGAATGCAAATTTTGTAAATTTGCTAGAAAAAATTAAAAAAAAATTTTTTTGCATTAAAAGTTTTTAATTTAAAATACTTAAAAATTTTATTTTTTTAAAAAAAAAAAAAAAAAAAAATTGAAAATTTTGTATCAACATTTTTATATAAACATTTTATATATACATTGCAAAAAAAAAAAAAAAAAAAAACTTGAAATGTTTTCAATTTTGTATGAAAAAGTCTTAATTTGGCGCGAAAAGTTTTAATCGTATGTAAACCTTAAAATTTAAGAAAAAAAAAAAACTTTTTGTGTTTTTAAACATTTTTTTTACATTGCAAAAACGGAGGATTATTTAAACATGGTATTGATCAAATATTATAATTA
>JAEKOY010000779.1:0-19232 GCA_021234595.1 Delia radicum | reverse complement strand
TTATGCATTAGACTTTCAAATCAATTGAAAATGTCCGAGTCCTTGCAAAAGTTTTCAATACGGTCTTCAGATATGTGACTACGGACATTGTTTAAAAAAAAACACATCGACCCTCTGATATATGTGCTGTATTAAGTTTAAAAAAACTCGGTGCAGTTCGCGTGAATAGCGGTTAAAAGTTCGGTATTTTTATCAGACTGAGAGAAATATCGTACCTCTGAGACTGAGAGAAATATCGTACCTTTTTATATACTAACTTTTTATATATTTTTTTACCTTATGTAAAAGATTGAATTTTTTACTTTTAGATATTGGTTAGATAATCATAAAAAGTGTGCAAAAAATGCAAAAACTGAATTTTTTTCTCGCACATTTTAAAAACTACTACATCTTTGATTTTTCTAAAAAAAAATTTGTAGTGATAGATCATATTGCCCTCTCTCAACAGAATTTCATCCAACCGAATTTATTCGGTTGCAGCGTTTATTCGGTTACTCGTAAATTCGGTTGTCACAACTGAATTCGGTTGCTGTAACCGAATGGGGGGTTGTGACAACTGTATTCGGTTGTGACAACAGAATTTACTACATTGCAGCAACTGAATCGATTCGGTTGAATGAAATTTTTTGGAATTTTTATGAGAGTGTGGGTGTTTGAAATATATTCTCATATTATTTTGTTAAAAAAGTAAAATTTTCAATTTTGTTTATAACACGAACTTTAAGTTTCCCAAAACTCTACATCCATAGTCCAAGGTACACTTTTGTCTTTGATTCTTAAACTACTACTCGTAATTAGCAAAATAACTTTTAAATCAATCAGATATCTCTATTTGCTTTTAGATAAACTGATTGTTTAAAATTAAGTAGTTTAGTTTCATATAAGTTTATAATGTGGTACTGGTATTGCTGGCAACGGAGGCAAAATTAAGATATCAAGTAAATTCAAAAAGCGTTTTAAAAACAAAGAGTACTCTTAACATATGCGGTAACGAGTTTTATATAAGAACATTTATTTGGGGTGTAGTAACACCCCGAATATGACTGCAAATAGTGTTTTTTTCAACTTGATAGAGTTTTGAGTTCAGATTCACACTCACAACATTTTAACAGTAACTGATTGTAGTTTATTTAAGAAGTAATCAGTAAACTTTATTTGTTAAGAAATGCACATGTATTGTTTTTCTGTACGGGTTATTATTTTCATTTTACAAAAAAAAAAATTATTTTCTTTAGATTAAAAAAATTATTTAAATAAAAAAATGATTGTAAAACAAAAGAAAAACAGTTGTTTTTAATAATTTTATAGTTAATTTTTGATAGATAAAATAAAAGAAAATCGTATACTTTTACGGCTTTGGGAGTTGTTTTAATTTTTTATTTTATTTTTGATAGTAAAAATAAAAGAAAATCGCTTATTTTTATGGATTTTGGAGTTTTTTAAATAATATTTTTTATTTTTGATGGAAAAAATAAAAGAAAATATTTATTTTTACGGACTTAGAGTTAATTTTTTATAGATAAACTTAAGCAAATTAATTTGTTTTTACAGATTTTATTCTGTAATTTTTTTAATACTTAAAAATAAATAAAAAAAATACATTTGATTTTAAAGGAAAAGTGAGTAGACCGATATTAAACTATATGTTTATTAGTTTTAAAGTACATATTCCCTTTTTTTCAACGGAAAAATATTTAGAGTGGGAATTCAGAGCGCAAAAGATCGTTTAAAATGTAATTTCTAAACCATTGGTTTTGAGTTTTGTGAAAGGAAAAATACGCGTGTATTGAAAAAAAATTAAATTTCACTTTTTTTTTAGAAAAAAATATGATAATTTTTTACTCAAATCTAAATATCTTTTGACCCCATAAAAAACCACTCTGAATTTATGATATGTTATACAAGACAATGTGCTCTATTACCAGAAATTGTGTAAGAAAACTCGAAGATGTTGTTTTTAAAATATTCACGATAAAACGGCGTTTTTGAAATTTTGCAAACTTTCTGGAATGACACAGTATAATTTTCTAACAACCCGGGTAAAATTTTGAATACGAAGTCTAATAAAATTATATCATTCGAAAAGTTCCCATATGTAAGCACATACAAATTGATCCGAAAAATGGGTAATCTACATGTATCTACTTATATCAAATTAGATATAATTTGATAAAATTTTATCCGAGATGTGTCCATATCAGTGACATTAAATTATACCTAATTAGATATAAATATATCTGATTTTATAAAATTTTAGCCGATAGTATTTATGCTGTTTGTAACTTGAAGTTATGCCTTAAAGTATTAACATTTAAAATTTAAATTTCTAGAAATCAACAATTTTAAAGAGCAAACATTTTTTAAATGAAATAGCGAAAGGATTAAAAATTATCAAGACCAAATTTAGTGTTTCAAAAATATATAATTAAGTGGTATTGTCTTATAATATGTACACATTTTTTAATTTTAAATTGTATAAAATAAATCTCTTGCAAATAATGTCGTTATAAAATAAATATGGTTATATGTGAAGCCATCCCAGCAAAAAATAACCTGGATTTAGTAAGCAGTAACTACATTTGTATGCATCCAAAATAGCGCTTCACCGCCTTGCATACTATAAAGCTATTAGGGAGGCATTCTGTCGTGCTTCCCAGAATGCCTTCTTTGAAGCAGTGAATAATGCTTACAATGAAGCAATAAAGTATGCATGCACAGTGGGATAAATCACAAAATTTGTGGAAATAATTCGGCCATTTGTTAACTTGTGGTCCGATTGCAATGAAATTTGGAGCATGCATAAAAGACATAAAATGGAGTTTAAGTTTTGATTTTGAACGTTCCAGACCCTTTGGGTGCGGCAAAATGGCTGCCCAAAGTTGTGTACTTTTTTCATAAAAAATTTTGAGTGTTTGCCATTTTTTTGTTTCTCATCCAATTTTCAAAAAATTTACATATTAGTAATCTGAACAAAAAAAAGGCTTACATGTATAGTTTCCGAGATATTCCGATTTGAAAATGTGAAATTCGAAATTTTGTCCGACTCAGGTCCAAAGTTTTGCGAATATCGGGAGAAAGTTGGGACCAATTTTCGTTTTAAAATAACGGTTATTTAGCCAATAAAATTCTTGATTGAACAAAAAAAAATTAGTTCAATATCTTGTTTCAGTCAAAAATTACATTAGTTTTAAAGTAGAAATTAAAAAAAAGTAAATTGTGGCGATATTTTCCCCAAAAAGCACCAAACTTTTTTTTTTTTTTTTTATAATTTTGTATCTTTATTTCATTTTAGTTTTAACAAAACAATTATATTTTTGCCTCAGCGCCAAATATGGCTTTATAGAGGCCAGTAGGCAACATAAATATTTACATTAAATATACAAATTTAAATTTAATTTATTCTACTTTATACAATTTTCTATATAAAAATAAAAAAAGATGCAAGAAGTACTTCAACATTTTGCAATAAAAATTCTTTTAAACTACTTTTAAAAGTTGATAGAACTGAGATATTTTTTAAGCGATTAGGTAACTGGTTGTATTCATTAGGTCCAGCAAAAGATATTCGTTGTTTAGTTAATTCAAGTCTACATCGTACAAAATTTAAGTCCATCGCCTGTCTTGTGATTCTTTGTGTGTGTGATATATTACTACTAAATTGTATGGTGTGAGAACCAATACCTCTAATACATTTATATACATATACTAATAGCTGTTGTTTATAAAGACCTTTCACCGGAAGTATCGTTTTTGCATAATTTTTAAACAAATCGGTTGTTCCAAACTGTAGTGGAAGGTTGAACACAACTTTCAACGCCTTATTTTGTGCTGATTGCAGTGATCCCAAGACTGAGTTTGCTTTACTACCGTAAATTACTGGAAGATAAGTCAAGTGCGAGTGAATTAAGGATTGGTAAATTAACATTTTCGTATCAACATTTAGTTTATTTTTAAATTTATAAAGTATACCAATTCCTGATGATAATTTAGATTTTAGGCAACTGATGTGATTTTCCCACAGAAGATTATGGTTTAAGTTTATGCCAAGGTATTTAACACTTTTCGATTCATTTATTAATTGACCATCAATATGGACACATAAAGGCTCTTCATTTTTTGAAACATATGGCTTAAATCTTATGAATTTTGTTTTGTTAGCATTCAAAATTAATTTGTTTATTCTCAGAAACTCCGATAAAATTGAAGCATCATATTCTACTTGTGTTTGAAGAACTTTCTCGTATTTATAATTGTAAAAAAGGCAAATATCATCTGCAAACATAAAAATTTTACCATTAAACTGTATGTTTTTCAAATCGTTTATAAAAATTTTAAATAACAAGGGACCAAGAACACTGCCTTGTGGAACCCCACAAGTAACATCAAGCTCACTGCTTCTTGACTCTGCTATTTGAACAAATTGTTTCCTGTTTTTTAAATAGTCTTTAAATATTTCAAGAGATTTTTCATCGAAACCAATATAACTCAGTTTTTTTATAAGTATGTTGTGATTTACCAAGTCGAATGCTTTTGATAAATCAAAAAACACGCCAGCAACTCCTTTGTATCCTGCGTCAAGTCCGCTACAAATGTTTTCAATTACATTTATGACAGCTTCCTCAACTCCACTACCTTTCCTGAAACCATATTGACGATCAAATAAAATTTGGTTAACCTCAAGATAATTTGATAGTTGTTCAAACATAACTTTTTCAAAAATTTTATCAATAATGGGTAGAATGGAAATTGGACGAAAATTTTCAATTTTATTTGAACCTACACATTTAGGTATAGGAATGATTTTGTGTGTTTTCAAAACGTTTGGATATCTGGCATCATCAATCATTTTATTAAATATTATTGCTATTATTTCTGATACAGCTGATTTACGGATCAACAGCATCTTGGGTGTGATGTTATCATAACCAGAACTTTTATTAGTTTGCAAATTGTCAAAAATAAATTCAATTTTTGTTTTGTCTATAGTTTCTAATTTAAACCTCGTTGTAACGTGGACCAATGTACGAAACATATTAATATTATCATCAAAATCCTGCCGTATACTATCTCTCATATCTTGAACCGAACTGTAGAAAAAGTTATTAAACGCTGAAGCTTTCTCGACATCCAAATATACAACTTCATTATTAGCAGTTATAATTTCCTTAATTGATTTTTCTTTTTTTCCAAGTGTTTTGTTTAAAAACTGCCATGTTTTTCTTGAATCACCGTTACATTTATTTAAATTATGTATATAATAATCATTCATCAAGTTTTTATTACAATTTTTTATAACTCGGCTTATTCGCTTGAGACGCTCAGAAATATTTTTATCCTGCTTATTTTTTCTTCTTGCACTTAACAATTTTCTTTTAAACTGTATTAAAGAAACTAACTCCCCTGACATCCATGGACAAATTTCATGACGAATATTTAGATCTTTTGTTGTTGTTTTAGAGCATTCTCTTGCTGCCGAAGTAAGAGTTGTAACTACACACAGGGAAAACATTAGTTGAAATTCAATGATAATGACTTCTTATATGTATCTACCACACAAATTTAGTTAAAATAAAAATTTATTTTGATTAAGGATCAATTGTATATCTTTATTATTTAAAAAAAGTGTTTATAACTTTTAGAAAGTCATATTGTCCAAAATATTTGTAATCTCGATTATTTCTCACAAAAATAATTTCTAATTGTATGTCTCTACTGCTGCAACTATTTTTAAGTCGCATTTTAAGAGCTTGAACCATTTTTTAGTATTCACAAAAGAAATATAGAATTAAGACCAATTTTTTGTTTATTCAAATTATAACTTACCAAATTTTCAGTAAAAACTACCTGCTTTTGGTTAACGAAACTCATATTTTTCAATCAATATTTTGTTAAATTATGAAAATTAAATTATTGTTAGGCAGCCAAATTGGTAACATTTGTAACCGAAAAATTATTATAATTTTCAAAATTAACATGTCAAAATAAAAATAAATTAAAAACTTTTATAGGAAAAAAAATATAAATATAAATGAGAAAAGTCCTAATAAGTGTTAAATTAGTCAACTAAAGTCGCCAAAAGGATCGTCTCTTATATAATATTGATATAAATAAGGTTTGTTTTCAACTTTTCATTTCGCACATCCAAATATTTCATGGAAAATAATAAACAATGTTCCTTGCAGAAAATGTAAAAATATGCCAACATTTTATTTGAAATAATACTGAATGGCTCTTAATCAAATTTATAAATCAAGATCGGAATACTGGAAAGGAATTGGAAAGCCTTTATAACAACTAAGACTCTAACGCTTTATATTCTTATGGAAATGGTCTTAAACATTTTTCACCAAGACATTATTATACCGTTCACCAATCAATGGTATGTTGTCATGATTTTTCGCTGATTCTTAAAGATTCCTAAAAAGGAAAGAATTCCTAGTTCTTATTTGTGTATTTTTTATTATGCTGCGTTTTGACTTAAAATGTTAAAATGAGGCCTGACTTTTTCAGATTGTAGTCAAATTCTTTGTGTATTTTAATTTCTTTTTTAAATAAATTATATTTAAAATATTTCATTGATTACAAAAATGTTCGACACCTATTGAAACTGAATTTAGATGCCTCTAATTTATCAAGGTGTTACAAATTGAGAGAAACAATGGAAAGAGTTAGGTACCTATAAAATAGGACATGTAAAATTTCACGTTGGAAAATCTTTACCTAAAGAATTGATGGCCTTGAAAATTGCAATACTTTTTTCATTCATTTTATTTGTTTTGCTCATTTTAACTTTTAGATCCAAACCCAAAATTGCTTCCATATCGCTGCTTGGTGAAAAGTTGTATGGTGGTTTACTAGTGAAACCAAAATTTCCAGATTTTAAAACTTTAGCTGTTTTTTTTTAAATTTTGCCAAATTTATGTCAAAAGAACACAGTTAGGTATCTTCAAAACTGACTTAATTAATAAACTGAAAAAAATTCATTGAGAGCAGGTACAGCAGCAGTTTTTTCGAAACACGTTTCGCTTTGTGACAAATTAAGAGCTGTATCAATTCCGCCAAAACGTTCATCAAATAAAAGATTTTAATTAGATTAATATTAAAATCGAAAAGACATCTTTCATCTTGCTTTCGAAAATAATCTCGGATTTACTTTTAAGTTTTAATATATGACAAAAAAAATACGTTTGAGTGTATTTCTATATTTTTTGGTGGTGTAATATAAATTTTGAAATGTGATAAATACAATGAGATATATAAATTAGTGTAACTTTAAGTAATTCCAAGCAATAACTGAAATTTTAATATTTTTAATTTACTTTCAAATTAAAGCCTCCTTAATTGTTGTGCTGTTAAAGACAAAATATTAACTCGGAAGAAGTTAGCATGTCATACAAAATTTTTTTTTTTTTGGAAAATATTACCCTCAAATTGTCGAAAATTTTATAACTTCCACAAATTTAACATAAATAATATAAAATTAACAAAAAAGTTTTATTTCAATTTTAGAAATTCCACAAATTTAACATAAATAATATAAAATTAACAAAAAAGTTTTATATCAATGGATGCGGTGTAATGTACTTAAATAAATTTGGTTGAATACACTACATAAATTCGATTGTGTCCACAAACATATTTTTTATAATTCGGTTGGAATAATTATGAGTATCAATATTCATAACAAAATATTAGTCGATCCAATATAGTATAAATACAAATATTTTATTAGTACATGTAACTATCAAAATTCGGTTGGCAAATAATTCGGTTGGAACAATGAATCTTTTTTCTGTGTGTAGATTCTCACATTGATCTGACACACATAAGTTTTCGTCTAGATAGGATCCAAACTTTCTGTAGTCTATCCAACTTTTTCTCGTAGTAAACGTTTCTCGATGATTAAAATTAATATTGAAACCACAAAATATAATATTATGATCAGATAGTGTATTTTGAATTGAATTTACTGAGACGAGATGAGAAATATTGCTAAACACACAGTCAATACATGACTCACTTTCAGGTCTTGTTACAAGGTTGTGACAAGAAATAAAATTAAACTCAGAAAAAATATCCTTGAGATATTGGCTGGAGTTGCTTTCATGCATTAAATCAATATTGTAATCACCAATAAAAACACATGGGGAGTTTTGAACTTCCAATAGTACATTTTGTACCATATCAAAAAACAATTGCAAAGCACATTTTTGTGATCGATACAGCGACGTGATCATTACGGGTTTGTTATTCATTTTAACATCTGGCAACGATATACAAACTAATTCCAAAAACTCTCTACTTTGAGAAACAACTACATTGTATCTTATTTGTTGGGTAATATAACTGTTGTGCCACCATAATTATCTTCTCTGCAACAATGCTCCACATTATATCCATTAATCGAATACAAACTAACATGCTTCCTATCAAACCACGTCTCCTGAACCGCAATAATCTCGGGCAATACTGACAGTTTAGCTACTGCTGACTTGAACTTATTGAATTTATCGATAGATGAAATACTTCTTGCATTATTGATAAAACATTAAAAGAGTTTGAATTATATTCATTTATATATGTATTAAAAGAATTTAAATTATAACTTCTTATCGCTATTTTTCTTCTGAACATATAAAGTATGTATACTTTTCTGGAAGGTCTTTTTATATAAATGCGAGTTGTGGTAAAAAAAATTTTGATTTGTAAATACTTTTCCCCCCATCCGCTTCCAAAGTTGCCATATTTTTGAGGGTAAATATCAACTTTAACTCACAGTTAAAATTTGTGCACGCCTCCAATTGGATAGTGGAAACCGGTTTTAGATACTCCAACAGATACCTAATGTAGTGTGTAAGTCATTTCCAATCCCCGTTTTAAATGACGACATGTCAGTAAAAAACGAAAAAAATCCCATTTTTGGAAATTTTTTTTTTATTTGTAGGAATTGTGGGATTGTTTTTAGAAAATCATAATTTCTGAAATTTGTTTCGATTTGCTGACCTTAAAGTCTAGTTAAATTCAAAAAATCATTGGATTATGTTTATTAATAAATATTTTATTGAATAGTGAAAATTTTCATTTAAGCAAAAACTGAAATTTTTACTTTCATATTTGGATTACCCAAGTTTTTGTTTTACCAAGATGGCTAAATTCAACCTTTTTAAAAAAAATCGCAATCTACAGGTAGTTTTCTTTTCAACGATACCAAACACTGGTATGTCATGTTCATAACTTCTAAACAGAAAATCTTCAAATGTTAGCCCTTATTCATATATTTCTTCTAATGTGTCCTCGTATTCACATCTTACATAATTGGGTCAGGTAAAAAGGGTTTTAGGATGTTCTTCATTAATGAAAAAAAAAGACAAACAAATTAGGTTGTTTCTTTATTTAATACAAAATAATCGGACACATTATTATTTATATCTAACAGACTTTCTTATCTGGAGCGATAAGAAGTTTGGTGCTTTTTGGGGAAAATATTGCCAAAATTTACTTTTTTTTTAATTTCTACTTCAAACTAATGTAATTTTGACTGAAACAAGATATTGAACTAATTTTTTTTATTCAATCAAGAATTTTATTGGCTAAATACCGTTATTTTAAAACGAAAATTGGTCTCAACTTTCTCCCGATATTCGAAAACTTTGGACCTGAGTCGGACAAATTTTGGAATTTCACATATTTAAATGTGAGCATGAACATGTAAGCATGTTTTTTGTTTATCTTTACAAGAAGATTACTAATATGTTAATTTTTTGAAAATCGGACGAGAAACAACAAAAAAAGGCAAACACTCAAAATTTTTTATGAAAAAAGTACCCAACTTTGGGCAGCCATTTTGCCGCACCCAAAGGGCCTGGAAGGTTCAAAAGCAAAACTTAAACTCCATTTTGCAATCGGGCCGCAAGTTAACAATGGCCGAATTATTTCCACAAATTTTGTGATTTATCCCATCGTGCCATGTAGTACTAATGCCTTAGAAGTCATGAATTTATTGCTTCTAAGAGCACATGAAAGAAGCGCTTTAAAAGAGACATACCAAGTGGGACTTCGCGAACAAAAATCATGCCTTCTTTATTTTCTTTGGAAGCGCTTCGTTATCAAATAATGCCTTCCGGAAGCGCTTCTGAGTCAATACTATTTTTTGCTGGGATATGTAATAAAGTCGCATATAGTTTAATAAGACTTAGCATGGGACCATATACAATCATAACGATCATATATTTGGATTATTATTATATGACTTACGTAGTTATATATGGAGTAAGATTTTGAGACATATAATAATATCAAATACCGTATAAAAAATTCTCTTAATAAAAATGATCAGATGTATTTGTATATATTGACCTTAGCCGGAAAGTGAATGTGTGTGTACATTCAAAGTCATATATGACTTAATCAAATTACATATGACTAGATATAACTAGTTTCACCCAGGAAGTGTCTAAACCAATCCAATCTTTTATTTAAAACAAAATTTTGAAAAATCGAATAAAAACTTAAAAAGTTAGAGTAGTAGTTAAGTATTTTTTTTTTGGTTTTGCCTAAAATGTCGAACTTTTAGATGCGATAGAACGCGAACTACACAGAATTTCGAAAAAACTTAATTCAGCACATATATCATAGGAACGTTGAATACAAAATTGCTCACTTTTAATGCAATCGAAACATATCCATTCCATAAAATCGAATCGAAATTTTTTTGGAAAGTCCCGCGCTGAAATATTTAAAAAAGAATTTCAAATTTTAATTAATTTTCCGCATGCTTTCAATACTAAAGTAAAAAAAAACTGTTCTTCATATAAAAATATATCATAAACATTAGTATTGAAGATTTAGCAGAACTTGTTTTTATAATATCTTTTTTTTTTTTTAACTTTAAATACGCTGAGATTAAAGGTACGTTCAGATTAGTCAAATATTTGACAAAAAACATGAAATATTTCTTTGCCGTAATCTGAACACAAAATATTTTGTATCAAACAAATTTTTTTGCATTCAAATAAATATTTGACAAACTTAACCATAGTGTGAACACTAGCTATCAAATATTTTCTTCTGATTTGAGCAAATATTTATTTGATCTTACAAAAAAAAAACAATGGCAAATAACAGGTGGTAAAATCGTCAATTATAAATTTTTTTAATAAATTTATTAATAAAAGGCTTTATAAAAAAACTGAAATGTAAATAGATATTAAAAAATGTAATCACTCAGATAATGGATTGCAACATTGGTCCAAAATGGAACGATATGGATTGAAACGGGAAACGATTGGAATCGGAGCACTGTACACAATTGTGTTGTCGTACGTGAAAATAAAAATTTAATCATTCCGATAACAGAATGGAACATTGGTCCAAAATGGAACGATATGGATTGAAACGGGGAATGATTGGAATCGGAACACTGTACACATTTGTTGTCATTTTGCGATATCATGCTTAGTTTTCGAGATACAAGCCATTTTACAAAATGGCGATATTTTAAAATGGCAGTATCTCCAAACTAAGCGAGATAGACCAAAACGGACAAAATTTTTGCTCCAATGGAGTATTAATATACCCTTATAACATAAATGGGCTAGGTCCGATAGAGATCCCTAGTGATTAATTTTTTAAAAAACAGTTAGTTTTTCCATTAAATATATCTATGTTTTTTTACACTTTGATTAAATAAATATTTAATACAAATATTTGTTTCAATCTGAACGCTCGACAAATATTTTTTCGTTTATTTTATTTGACACTATTTGAGAGCTGTTTGAACAAACAAAAACCATCAAATATTTGATCATAGTTTGAACATAAAACAAAATAATTTTTTATTTGACACAATTGGAAGCAAATATGTAAACAAATATTTTGTTGAAATAATTAATTAATGTGAACGTACCTTAAATGTGGGGAACCATTTTTTAATTTTTTTTTTTTTTCTATTTGTAGGTTTTGAAATACAGCGGTTTTTTATATATATGTTACTAACTTCTTCTTTTCTAAATATTTCAGTATATTTTCAATAGATTTTCAATTTTAAAACAAAAATGAGTGCAGTGGAATATTGAATTTCCTGATAGTGATAAAATATAATTTATTAGGATATTGTCCTAACAAATAATCGATAGAGTTTTTTTGTTTTCAAATTTATTATTTGACAATTTCAGGAACGTGTTGATAGATCTTTTTCGGGAACAATCCCATGCCAAACAGCAAACATTCATATAAACTAGTTTACTCACTACATGAGAATTAATATATGAGCTCGAAGATTATAACCATTGATCAAAAAATAAATTGAAAACTTGTTTGGTATATGCAAGGTCCACCTTGTGGATATTCAATACACGTTTTTTGTTTTTGTCCACCTTTTTATTTTTTTGTTTTGTCTATAAACAAAAACAGGAGCGTAAACTACACTGTACTTTGTCTTTATACAAGTTTGATATAATTTTTATTTTTAATAAAATTATATCAAACTTGTATAATTTATTTAGCAAACACAAAATTTATAAGGGTAAAACTATACAAAATTTTTAACTTCCTTGCAGTATCTGTAAGATACCCTGGAAAAAAGCACCGACATGATGATAAACAAATGAAATAAAATTTTCTGTAGATTTATTTATATCTTTAAAAAAAATTTGAATTCAGAATACCTAAGTGTATTACAAAATACGTATTTCAAAAGGAGGATCTTAAAAAAAGTTAATTTTGGTCGAGTAGTGTAATGTTTTTCAATTTTATTTCTGGTAAGATGTAACTCTAAAGTTTAATGTTTTATGGCAGTTAAGCGTAAAGTTTTAATACTCATAACACAAAAGTATACTTTAAATTGAATAAGAACTTTTCGTTTAGAAAATTATATGAAATTACGACATCTAAATAAAGAAATATGTTAATCATTCAATCCCGTATTTCGTGATTTATGAGTGTCTACAAATTAAAAGAAAAAAAATTTTTATTGCCAGAAATAATTTTAAAGTACATTAAAAGAAATAATTTAATATTTCTTTTTAAATAAAATTTATATTTAGTGCATAAAGTTTTATACTGTTAAAGAATGTTAAATTTGCGCAATAGCAAATAAATAAAAAAATTTAAGAAATTTGAAGAATCTGGGCTAACGGTTAAAAAGCAGGGGACTGAATTTTGATTTGTTTTTGTGTGCTAACTTCATTTAAAAAAAATAGATTAATTTGTTTAAAGTTCTAAAGAAAGCTGTATGTGGATACCCATTTAAGTTGTCCACAAAATTATTTAAGTTTGATTTTGCAATCTCCACAATGTTGTCCCGATTCCTTAATGTCTTAAAACTCAAAGCGTCACAGAAAAAGCTAACTTTTAAGAATTATTAATTCTTCTCTAGAACAAATGCACACACATTTACGCCCGTATTCATAAAACATCAGATTTCAGATTTCAAATACATATTAGTTAAAACACATTTTAAGCCTTAAAAGTGTATTCATAAACGAATATTAGTATTTTTAATATCTTTTTTAAGCCGTTTGTAAAAGCTTATATTCGTTTATGAATACAGTTTTAACCTTCATAAGGTCTTCAAATTTACTGACGTTAACGATCTTCGGGTCAAATTTGACCCAAATAGAAAATTTTATATAAAAACTATTGTTTTTCAATTAAGTATGATTTTCAAGTTGATATTTTATTGAAGTAGCATTTAATATTAACATTTATTGTGAATACACAAGTTTTTTATTATAAAGAGCAAATTTAAGTAATTAGAGAATGTATACTTAACTATGGCATTGGGTACACAAAGTTATTGTATTATAGTGCTGTTTACATACAAATTTTAAGAAGTGCAACATACAAGTGGTGTTTTGTTATCTGATTTGGGACATAATTGGCAACGACTTCTTTTGCACGAATTTTTGACCGGTTCACACATTCTTTCTTTGGTTTTGTTTGAAAGATGACGACTGTTGTTTCTGCTCAGTAACTGCGCGCAGTTTATTTGCAATTTCCCGCGAAAATTGGGCTCGGGGTAATGTTTTTCGCTGCTTTATATAGGGCGTGGCAAGTTGAAATCCTAAATTTTCTAAAAAATGTCGACGTTTGGCAAAACAGTTTCCTTTCCAGCCATGGTTAGCTAATGTGAACAATATAAAAGCGTTGTATGCTGATATATCTAGTATGTTACTAAATACTACTTGAGGCCATCGATTGGTTTTCCTTTTGCAAGAATAACATGAAACAACCTTATCCAGCGTATCCACCCCCCCTTTACATTTATTATAATCTAATATGATTTGCGGTTTTTTATCCTCGCGATTACTAATTTCTGACCTATGATGCAAAGTGCTGAGAAGATTCACAGACTTATTTTTTTTGGGAATATATGAAAGGAGGGTAGTATCCTTGGTGTGAAACAAAAAAATTATGAGAATACAGCTCTGCCTTTAGTTGCCAAAAGCTCTGGTGGCAATTCGATTTTGTTTTTACGTATAGTTCCTACTAAAGTAATTTGCTTTTCTAGCAATTTTTGTCCCAATTGGTTAGGATTGTAAAAAATTGTCTGCAGTCACATTATGACCTTTCAGACCAGCTGTCAAATCAAGAACTACACGCATTCCTTGGTTTCTTTCAGGCATAGTTCCAATTTCCTTACCTGTATACGGTTGTATATTCCAGGCATAGCTAGTGGACGAATCGCAAAGAACCCAACATTTTATACCATACTTCGCTGGTTTTGATGGTATATACTGCCGGAATGGGCATCTTCCTCTGAATGCTACTAGCTGCTCATCAATTGTTACGTCTTGAGATGGATTGTAAAGTTTGGGCAGAATTTCAACCCACATATTCCAAAGCTCGCGTATCGGCGCAAACTTGTCTAAAATTCGGCGTTCACTGCGGGTATCCTTGTTGTCAAATCTTATTATTCTTGAAAGACTTTTGAATCTTTTTAACGGCATGATTGCTCTAAAAATAGGTCTTCCTTTCTCATAATCCCACAAACTTTCCGTACTTTCATTGTTTGATCTATACACTCCAGCTAACAAAAGTGAACCAATAAATGCGAACATTTTCTTTGTCGTCAACTTCTATCCAATCAACACCAAATACACGTTTACCTTCATTATTAGTATACTTCAAAATAATGTTCATTCACGGGAGGTGGAAAAACAATTGAAACTGGAAATCTCTTCCGTTGTAATTCTTGAGCAAGAATAGCGGGTCAAGCCTGGCGTCATGCTAATAATGTTCTCCGTTCGGAATCTTCCATGAATATTTGCAAGAGGTTCCTTGAAATATCTTATTTCACCACTTTTTGATGTCATTCCTTCAGTAGCTGCTTCATCAATTTCATCCCCACTAGAACTTTCAGATGTCTCAACATATTCCAGATGATCTTCATTTTCTGAACAAATTTCTTCTTTCGTCCGACAATGTATTTAGCATAATTTCTATTTCACTCTTATTCATTTTTCTACAATAATTACAGAAACAACAATTTCTAACTTTGATGCGACCTATTAGTTCTTTGTTTGTACAATGACTGAAAACTATATTGTTATAAGCAAATAAGAAAAACATTGCTTTGGTATTTACCGGGGAATCCCAGTTTTCATACAAATAAAATGTTCAGCAAGTATGATGAAAAGAGACAAATATATATATACATTTAATTGTAGTGTTGCCAATGCTCTGAAAAAATTTAACATAATTGTGCGTAACAAAAATTCATAATTTTTGCTCCAGGTCAAATATGACCCAAAGACCTTAAGTGTAAAAATTTTATAGATATTTTTTTTGCCAATATTTTTTTCTAAAAACTTAACGTATTGTTGACATTTGAAATGAAATAAAAGTCATGGAATATCAAAAAGATCAACCACTCACTTTTGGAAAAAATTCAATTATAATTTCAAAATAGGTCAAATTTTGACCCGAAGACCTTATGAAGGTTAAGGCAAAAAATTGTGTTTCAACTAAAATGTATTTGAAATGTTTTTTAATATTTTTATGAATACGGGGGTTAGAATAGACTTTAGATTTAATTTTTTCTGAACATACGCTATGTAAAGGGTTGTTTTTTAATAGAGGTATAAAACTTTGAAATGGAATAAAACAAAGACGATTTTTTTAAATTGACATGAAATTTACTTTATTCGAATGATAATCTTCTGGCATTATAATTTAAATATGGCTTCTGGCATATGATCGCCACGGCTGGCTCGGACGTAGTCAAATCTAGAGGTTTCATTTTCGATGACTTTTTCCAACACTTTTGACCGAATATTGGCAATAACGCGGCGAATGTTGTCCTCCAAGTGGTCAATCGTTTCGGGCCTATCGGCGTAGACTAGCGACTTTACATAGCGCCACAGAAAATAGTCCCAGCGGCTTTAAATCGTACGATCTGGGAGCCAATTCACGGTTCCGAAACGTGAAACTATGCGGTTACCAAACGTTTCCTTCAATTAGCCAATTGTGGCACGAACTGTGTGACATGTTGCGCCGTCTTGTTGAAACCACAGCTCCTGTACATCATGGTTTTTCAATTAATGAACGAAAAAGTCAGTTATCATGACTCTATAGCGGTCACATTGACTTAAACGATCTCAGCAGCATCGTTTTTTAAAGAAGTACGGAGCAATGATTCCACCAGCCCATAAGCACACCAGTCAGTTTTTTTGGATGTAAAGGTTCTCAACATAGACTGAGGATTATCATTCACTCCAAAAACGGCAGTTTTGTTTATTGACGTATACATTTAACCAAAAGTGAGCTTCATCGCTAAACAAAATTCGCTTATGAAAATCGGGATCAAAAGCAATCTTGTTTTGGGCCCTCCTTGGTTAGGGCACTCCTTGCTAGGTGATCGTGTGGCCTTAATTGTTGCACGAGTTGGATTTGTAAGCACGCAAACCAAGAGGTGGGATGGATACATATCAAATTCCTGTGCATGATGGCGGATACACTGATTGGGGTCTTCCTATATGCTACGCTCTACCAGCAGCAATGACTTCTTCTGTACGCACGACGTCTCTGTGGATGTATATTGTCATTTAGAGTAAACGTGGTGCGAAAACGTTGTGGTGTAATGGATAGCGCTTTGGACTCATACACAGTCCCGGTTGGATTCCCGGTGACGACAACATCAATTTAGCAAAATCATTTCTATAAGTTTTCTATCACTTATATGTGTCGCAGCGCCCACCTTCGGTTGTTCCCATAACACTTAACCCCACCGAAGTCAAATAATGAATCAGGGCTATGAAATTAAAAGCTCCAATAAGTTCGCCAACTCTTCATTATCTGGCGAGCAACAACTGTTCTAAGACTTACATATCACTTAATTACAGTGTTGCCCTGTTTGCAGCCCTTAATTCTTCACCACCTTTCATCTCCCACTATCCCCTTGCCAAAGAAAGCAACACATTAATTAATAGGAAAATTTCCTGAGTGTTGCTTCTCTTTAAAAAATAAAAAAATAAAATGCCAAACCACACTAAATATAAATGAGTAGACAGCTATATAAAAAACACCCTTTACCTTACCAAACCTAGTATAAATTAATGTGCAGAAAAGGAATATGAAATCAAAATTTAAAAACATTTAATATTTTTTAAGTTATTCTTATTTATTAAACAATTATACGTATATACGTAAAAATACATATTTTTGTTAAATGATCAATTTTCTAAAAATTTTGTAAGTTAAAATCCATCTTTTTATACCTTATATGAACAAAATCTGAAACCTAAGCTTAATTTTAATGAATTGCTGGAATTTGCAAACATTGCTTAAAAAAATCTGAGTACTTAATTATCGCGTATTTCAAAGAATCCAAAAATATTAATGTCATTCAAAAATACAACTTGTTGTATTTTTGGTTTCTACTCTCCATGGACTTTCATTATATATAATTGGTTTTTCATTTAACAAAGGACAACACTTATCCTGGCAGTCATATATAATTTTGATATTTTTGTTTTTTCGTAAATATGGCATACAAAATGCACAGGAGGTTGGATATGCTCAATTGGGATAATTCTTTGTAGAAATATTTTCTATGGTTTATTGTTATTTATTTGTTAGCAAAAAATCGTATTTGAAATAACGGATATTCTAGGCCATATTCAGGCAAAAAAATAAATTTTCCCAGCGGTAATATACGAAAACTTTTTAATCAAATTGCACACTTTTTGTATGAAATTTCGCTAATTCTGCGACCCCCGGTTTAAATTTGGTTTTCATACACACAGGGAAATAAAGTGCCAACCGAATTGAAAAGTGTATGTTACTGGTAACAACTTATCAATTTAGTTAGTACAACGATACTTACATTAGACTTCTGAATATTTTGGGTGGTGCAACTAAAATTCAGTTGAATTAACCGAATTTTGTTGTGAAACCTAAAGTTAAGTTGTGCCAACCGTCTGAAATTCGTAATAACCGAATTTGAGCCTTCAGTCTACCCCCAATTTCAGTTGGCCAAATAGACAATTTTTTCTAACAATATTTGGTGGATTGTTTAGGTTGTCACATCCCGGAAAATGGTGTGGCAATTTAATTTTAAATAAATTTAAAAGAAATGAACAATTACATTCTCAAGTTAAAAATTACATGGAGAATCTAAAATCATCGTTTCTCAGTGGTCCAGATGGTGTTCCAAGCTGCATCTTAAAAATTGTTTTCATACATTAGCTTCTCCATTAACAATTATGTTTAATGCATCGATAAAGCATGGATACTTTGCTCAATTTTGGAAGGAATCAATTTTAATCCCGCCTTTTAAATCTGGAAACAAATCCAATGTAATCAACTATAGGGGAATAGCTGAATTGAGTGCTATACCTAAACTTTTTGAAAATTGTCTAACTGATTTTATCAGTCACCAAGTTTAATCTATTTTATCACCTCATCAGAATGGTTCAGGAAAGGTTGCTCTGCAATTACAAGTCTTCTACAACTTACTACTTTGGTTAATCGTGGATTTTCCAACCGTCAGCTAACTGATGTTATTTAAACTGACTTCAGCAAAGTCTTTAATAAAGTAAACCACGATCTACTTATAAGAAAATTATATTTAATGGGCTTCACACATAATACTTTAAATTGGATTGAATCATATCTAACACTCCGTAAACAACGAGTTTGTTTCAATAACACCACCTCTAAAATCATTACTGTGACCTCAGGTGAGGCCACAAGGTAGCCACTTGGTCCGATATTATTCACTCTTTTCATAA
>JAEKOY010000778.1:0-19280 GCA_021234595.1 Delia radicum | reverse complement strand
AAGTGCTATTTCTAGCACTTTTTAGAAAAAAAAAAGCAAATGTTTGGAGGCCCATATCTCAGGAAGTAGGAGGAGGAGGTACAAGATTTTGGTCTCAATGGCTTCTTTGGAACCTCCTCTAGCAGATCCATGTATCATTCATATGTTTGGGTGGGGGTTAAGGGGTTAATTTTTGATTTAAAAAAAGTGCTATTTCTAGCACTTTTTAGAAAAAAAAAGCAAATGTTTGGAGGCCCATATCTCAGGAAGTAGGAGGAGGAGGTCCAAGATTTTGGTCTCAATGGCTTCTTTCGAACCTCCTCTAGCAGATCCATGCATCATTCATATGTTTGGGTGGGTGTTAAGGGGTTAATTTTTGATTTAAAAAAAGTGCTATTTCTAGCACTTTTTAGGAAAAAAAAAGCAAATGTTTGGAGGCCCATATCTCAGGAAGTAGGAGGAGGAGGTCCAAGATTTTCGTCTCAATGGCTTCTTTGGAACCTCCTCTAGCACTTTTTTACTTCCTATCTCAGGAAGTAGGAGGAGGAGGTCCAAGATTTTCGTCTCAATGTCTTCTTTGGAACCTCCTCTAGCAGATCCATGCATCATTCATATGTTTTGGTGGGGGTTAAGGGGTTAATTTTTGATTTAAAAAAAGTGCTATTTCTAGCACTTTTTAGAAAAAAAAAAAGCAAATGTTTGGAGGCCCATATCTCAGGAAGTAGGAGGAGGAGGTCCAAGATTTTCGTCTCAATGGCTTCTTTGGAACCTCCTCTAGCAGATCCATGCATCATTCATATGTTTGGGTGGGGGTTAAGGGGTTAATTTTTGATTTAAAAAAAGTGCTATTTCTAGCACTTTTTAGAAAAAAAAAAGCAAATGTTTGGAGGCCCATATCTCAGGAAGTAGGAGGAGGAGGTCCAAGATTTTCGTCTCAATGGCTTCTTTGGAACCTCCTCTAGCAGATCCATGCATCATTCATATGTTTGGGTGGGGGTTAAGGGGTTAATTTTTGATTTAAAAAAAGTGCTATTTCTAGCACTTTTTAGAAAAAAAAAGCAAATGTTTGGAGGCCCATATCTCAGGAAGTAGGAGGAGGAGGTCCAAGATTTTGGTCTCAATGGCTTCTTTGGAACCTCCTCTAGCAGATCCATGCATCATTCATATGTTTGGGTGGGGGTTAAGGGGTTAATTTTTGATTTAAAAAAAGTGCTATTTCTAGCACTTTTTAGAAAAAAAAAAGCAAATGTTTGGAGGCCCATATCTCAGGAAGTAGGAGGAGGAGGTCCAAGATTTTCGTCTCAATGGCTTCTTTGGAACCTCCTCTAGCAGATCCATGCATCATTCATATGTTTGGGTGGGGGTTAAGGGGTTAATTTTTGATTTAAAAAAAGTGCTATTTCTAGCACTTTTTAGAAAAAAAAAGCAAATGTTTGGAGGCCCATATCTCAGGAAGTAGGAGGAGGAGGTCCAAGATTTTCGTCTCAATGGCTTCTTTGGAACCTCCTCTAGCAGATCCATGCATCATTCATATGTTTGGGTGGGGGTTAAGGGGTTAATTTTTGATTTAAAAAAAGTGCTATTTCTAGCACTTTTTAGAAAAAAAAAGCAAATGTTTGGAGGCCCATATCTCAGGAAGTAGGAGGAGGAGGTCCAAGATTTTCGTCTCAATGGCTTCTTTGGAACCTCCTCTAGCAGATCCATGCATCATTCATATGTTTGGGTGGGGGTTAAGGGGTTAATTTTTGATTTAAAAAAAGTGCTATTTCTAGCACTTTTTAGAAAAAAAAAGCAAATGTTTGGAGGCCCATATCTCAGGAAGTAGGAGGAGGAGGTCCAAGATTTTGGTCTCAATGGCTTCTTTGGAACCTCCTCTAGCAGATCCATGCATCATTCATATGTTTGGGTGGGGGTTAAGGGGTTAATTTTTGATTTAAAAAAAGTGCTATTTCTAGCACTTTTTAGAAAAAAAAAGCAAATGTTTGGAGGCCCATATCTCAGGAAGTAGGAGGAGGAGGTCCAAGATTTTGGTCTCAATGGCTTCTTTGGAACCTCCTCTAGCAGATCCATGCATCATTCATATGTTTGGGTGGGGGTTAAGGGGTTAATTTTTGATTTAAAAAAAGTGCTATTTCTAGCACTTTTTAGAAAAAAAAAGCAAATGTTTGGAGGCCCATATCTCAGGAAGTAGGAGGAGGAGGTCCAAGATTTTCGTCTCAATGGCTTCTTTGGAACCTCCTCTAGCAGATCCATGCATCATTCATATGTTTGGGTGGGGGTTAAGGGGTTAATTTTTGATTTAAAAAAAGTGCTATTTCTAGCACTTTTTAGAAAAAAAAAGCAAATGTTTGGAGGCCCATATCTCAGGAAGTAGGAGGAGGAGGTCCAAGATTTTCGTCTCAATGGCTTCTTTGGAACCTCCTCTAGCAGATCCATGCATCATTCATATGTTTGGGTGGGGGTTAAGGGGTTAATTTTTGATTTAAAAAAAGTGCTATTTCTAGCACTTTTTAGAAAAAAAAAGCAAATGTTTGGAGGCCCATATCTCAGGAAGTAGGAGGAGGAGGTCCAAGATTTTCGTCTCAATGGCTTCTTTGGAACCTCCTCTAGCAGATCCATGCATCATTCATATGTTTGGGTGGGGGTTAAGGGGTTAATTTTTGATTTAAAAAAAGTGCTATTTCTAGCACTTTTTAGAAAAAAAAAGCAAATGTTTGGAGGCCCATATCTCAGGAAGTAGGAGGAGGAGGTCCAAGATTTTCGTCTCAATGGCTTCTTTGGAACCTCCTCTAGCAGATCCATGCATCATTCATATGTTTGGGTGGGGGTTAAGGGGTTAATTTTTGATTTAAAAAAAGTGCTATTTCTAGCACTTTTTAGAAAAAAAAAGCAAATGTTTGGAGGCCCATATCTCAGGAAGTAGGAGGAGGAGGTCCAAGATTTTGGTCTCAATGGCTTCTTTGGAACCTCCTCTAGCAGATCCATGCATCATTCATATGTTTGGGTGGGGGTTAAGGGGTTAATTTTTGATTTAAAAAAAGTGCTATTTCTAGCACTTTTTAGAAAAAAAAAGCAAATGTTTGGAGGCCCATATCTCAGGAAGTAGGAGGAGGAGGTCCAAGATTTTCGTCTCAATGGCTTCTTTGGAACCTCCTCTAGCAGATCCATGCATCATTCATATGTTTGGGTGGGGGTTAAGGGGTTAATTTTTGATTTAAAAAAAGTGCTATTTCTAGCACTTTTTAGAAAAAAAAAGCAAATGTTTGGAGGCCCATATCTCAGGAAGTAGGAGGAGGAGGTCCAAGATTTTGGTCTCAATGGCTTCTTTGGAACCTCCTCTAGCAGATCCATGCATCATTCATATGTTTGGGTGGGGGTTAAGGGGTTAATTTTTGATTTAAAAAAAGTGCTATTTCTAGCACTTTTTAGAAAAAAAAAGCAAATGTTTGGAGGCCCATATCTCAGGAAGTAGGAGGAGGAGGTCCAAGATTTTCGTCTCAATGGCTTCTTTGGAACCTCCTCTAGCAGATCCATGCATCATTCATATGTTTGGGTGGGGGTTAAGGGGTTAATTTTTGATTTAAAAAAAGTGCTATTTCTAGCACTTTTTAGAAAAAAAAAGCAAATGTTTGGAGGCCCATATCTCAGGAAGTAGGAGGAGGAGGTCCAAGATTTTCGTCTCAATGGCTTCTTTGGAACCTCCTCTAGCAGATCCATGCATCATTCATATGTTTGGGTGGGGGTTAAGGGGTTAATTTTTGATTTAAAAAAAGTGCTATTTCTAGCACTTTTTAGAAAAAAAAAGCAAATGTTTGGAGGCCCATATCTCAGGAAGTAGGAGGAGGAGGTCCAAGATTTTCGTCTCAATGGCTTCTTTGGAACCTCCTCTAGCAGATCCATGCATCATTCATATGTTTGGGTGGGGGTTAAGGGGTTAATTTTTGATTTAAAAAAAGTGCTATTTCTAGCACTTTTTAGAAAAAAAAAGCAAATGTTTGGAGGCCCATATCTCAGGAAGTAGGAGGAGGAGGTCCAAGATTTTCGTCTCAATGGCTTCTTTGGAACCTCCTCTAGCAGATCCATGCATCATTCATATGTTTGGGTGGGGGTTAAGGGGTTAATTTTTGATTTAAAAAAAGTGCTATTTCTAGCACTTTTTAGAAAAAAAAAGCAAATGTTTGGAGGCCCATATCTCAGGAAGTAGGAGGAGGAGGTCCAAGATTTTCGTCTCAATGGCTTCTTTGGAACCTCCTCTAGCAGATCCATGCATCATTCATATGTTTGGGTGGGGGTTAAGGGGTTAATTTTTGATTTAAAAAAAGTGCTATTTCTAGCACTTTTTAGAAAAAAAAAGCAAATGTTTGGAGGCCCATATCTCAGGAAGTAGGAGGAGGAGGTCCAAGATTTTCGTCTCAATGGCTTCTTTGGAACCTCCTCTAGCAGATCCATGCATCATTCATATGTTTGGGTGGGGGTTAAGGGGTTAATTTTTGATTTAAAAAAAGTGCTATTTCTAGCACTTTTTAGAAAAAAAAAGCAAATGTTTGGAGGCCCATATCTCAGGAAGTAGGAGGAGGAGGTCCAAGATTTTCGTCTCAATGGCTTCTTTGGAACCTCCTCTAGCAGATCCATGCATCATTCATATGTTTGGGTGGGGGTTAAGGGGTTAATTTTTGATTTAAAAAAAGTGCTATTTCTAGCACTTTTTAGAAAAAAAAAGCAAATGTTTGGAGGCCCATATCTCAGGAAGTAGGAGGAGGAGGTCCAAGATTTTCGTCTCAATGGCTTCTTTGGAACCTCCTCTAGCAGATCCATGCATCATTCATATGTTTGGGTGGGGGTTAAGGGGTTAATTTTTGATTTAAAAAAAGTGCTATTTCTAGCACTTTTTAGAAAAAAAAAAGCAAATGTTTGGAGGCCCATATCTCAGGAAGTAGGAGGAGGAGGTCCAAGATTTTCGGTCTCAATGGCTTCTTTGGAACCTCCTCTAGCAGATCCATGCATCATTCATATGTTTGGGTGGGGGTTAAGGGGTTAATTTTTGATTTAAAAAAAGTGCTATTTCTAGCACTTTTTAGAAAAAAAAAGCAAATGTTTGGAGGCCCATATCTCAGGAAGTAGGAGGAGGAGGTCCAAGATTTTGGTCTCAATGGCTTCTTTGGAACCTCCTCTAGCAGATCCATGCATCATTCATATGTTTGGGTGGGGGTTAAGGGGTTAATTTTTGATTTAAAAAAAGTGCTATTTCTAGCACTTTTTAGAAAAAAAAAGCAAATGTTTGGAGGCCCATATCTCAGGAAGTAGGAGGAGGAGGTCCAAGATTTTCGTCTCAATGGCTTCTTTGGAACCTCCTCTAGCAGATCCATGCATCATTCATATGTTTGGGTGGGGGTTAAGGGGTTAATTTTTGATTTAAAAAAAGTGCTATTTCTAGCACTTTTTAGAAAAAAAAAGCAAATGTTTGGAGGCCCATATCTCAGGAAGTAGGAGGAGGAGGTCCAAGATTTTCGTCTCAATGGCTTCTTTGGAACCTCCTCTAGCAGATCCATGCATCATTCATATGTTTGGGTGGGGGTTAAGGGGTTAATTTTTGATTTAAAAAAAGTGCTATTTCTAGCACTTTTTAGAAAAAAAAAGCAAATGTTTGGAGGCCCATATCTCAGGAAGTAGGAGGAGGAGGTCCAAGATTTTCGTCTCAATGGCTTCTTTGGAACCTCCTCTAGCAGATCCATGCATCATTCATATGTTTGGGTGGGGGTTAAGGGGTTAATTTTTGATTTAAAAAAAGTGCTATTTCTAGCACTTTTTAGAAAAAAAAAGCAAATGTTTGGAGGCCCATATCTCAGGAAGTAGGAGGAGGAGGTCCAAGATTTTCGTCTCAATGGCTTCTTTGGAACCTCCTCTAGCAGATCCATGCATCATTCATATGTTTGGGTGGGGGTTAAGGGGTTAATTTTTGATTTAAAAAAAGTGCTATTTCTAGCACTTTTTAGAAAAAAAAAGCAAATGTTTGGAGGCCCATATCTCAGGAAGTAGGAGGAGGAGGTCCAAGATTTTCGTCTCAATGGCTTCTTTGGAACCTCCTCTAGCAGATCCATGCATCATTCATATGTTTGGGTGGGGGTTAAGGGGTTAATTTTTGATTTAAAAAAAGTGCTATTTCTAGCACTTTTTAGAAAAAAAAAGCAAATGTTTGGAGGCCCATATCTCAGGAAGTAGGAGGAGGAGGTCCAAGATTTTCGTCTCAATGGCTTCTTTGGAACCTCCTCTAGCAGATCCATGCATCATTCATATGTTTGGGTGGGGGTTAAGGGGTTAATTTTTGATTTAAAAAAAGTGCTATTTCTAGCACTTTTTAGAAAAAAAAAGCAAATGTTTGGAGGCCCATATCTCAGGAAGTAGGAGGAGGAGGTCCAAGATTTTCGTCTCAATGGCTTCTTTGGAACCTCCTCTAGCAGATCCATGCATCATTCATATGTTTGGGTGGGGGTTAAGGGGTTAATTTTTGATTTAAAAAAAGTGCTATTTCTAGCACTTTTTAGAAAAAAAAAGCAAATGTTTGGAGGCCCATATCTCAGGAAGTAGGAGGAGGAGGTCCAAGATTTTCGTCTCAATGGCTTCTTTGGAACCTCCTCTAGCAGATCCATGCATCATTCATATGTTTGGGTGGGGGTTAAGGGGTTAATTTTTGATTTAAAAAAAGTGCTATTTCTAGCACTTTTTAGAAAAAAAAAGCAAATGTTTGGAGGCCCATATCTCAGGAAGTAGGAGGAGGAGGTCCAAGATTTTCGTCTCAATGGCTTCTTTGGAACCTCCTCTAGCAGATCCATGCATCATTCATATGTTTGGGTGGGGGTTAAGGGGTTAATTTTTGATTTAAAAAAAGTGCTATTTCTAGCACTTTTTAGAAAAAAAAAGCAAATGTTTGGAGGCCCATATCTCAGGAAGTAGGAGGAGGAGGTCCAAGATTTTCGTCTCAATGGCTTCTTTGGAACCTCCTCTAGCAGATCCATGCATCATTCATATGTTTGGGTGGGGGTTAAGGGGTTAATTTTTGATTTAAAAAAAGTGCTATTTCTAGCACTTTTTAGAAAAAAAAAGCAAATGTTTGGAGGCCCATATCTCAGGAAGTAGGAGGAGGAGGTCCAAGATTTTCGTCTCAATGGCTTCTTTGGAACCTCCTCTAGCAGATCCATGCATCATTCATATGTTTGGGTGGGGGTTAAGGGGTTAATTTTTGATTTAAAAAAAGTGCTATTTCTAGCACTTTTTAGAAAAAAAAAGCAAATGTTTGGAGGCCCATATCTCAGGAAGTAGGAGGAGGAGGTCCAAGATTTTCGTCTCAATGGCTTCTTTGGAACCTCCTCTAGCAGATCCATGCATCATTCATATGTTTGGGTGGGGGTTAAGGGGTTAATTTTTGATTTAAAAAAAGTGCTATTTCTAGCACTTTTTAGAAAAAAAAAGCAAATGTTTGGAGGCCCATATCTCAGGAAGTAGGAGGAGGAGGTCCAAGATTTTCGTCTCAATGGCTTCTTTGGAACCTCCTCTAGCAGATCCATGCATCATTCATATGTTTGGGTGGGGGTTAAGGGGTTAATTTTTGATTTAAAAAAAGTGCTATTTCTAGCACTTTTTAGAAAAAAAAAGCAAATGTTTGGAGGCCCATATCTCAGGAAGTAGGAGGAGGAGGTCCAAGATTTTCGTCTCAATGGCTTCTTTGGAACCTCCTCTAGCAGATCCATGCATCATTCATATGTTTGGGTGGGGGTTAAGGGGTTAATTTTTGATTTAAAAAAAGTGCTATTTCTAGCACTTTTTAGAAAAAAAAAGCAAATGTTTGGAGGCCCATATCTCAGGAAGTAGGAGGAGGAGGTCCAAGATTTTCGTCTCAATGGCTTCTTTGGAACCTCCTCTAGCAGATCCATGCATCATTCATATGTTTGGGTGGGGGTTAAGGGGTTAATTTTTGATTTAAAAAAAGTGCTATTTCTAGCACTTTTTAGAAAAAAAAAGCAAATGTTTGGAGGCCCATATCTCAGGAAGTAGGAGGAGGAGGTCCAAGATTTTCGTCTCAATGGCTTCTTTGGAACCTCCTCTAGCAGATCCATGCATCATTCATATGTTTGGGTGGGGGTTAAGGGGTTAATTTTTGATTTAAAAAAAGTGCTATTTCTAGCACTTTTTAGAAAAAAAAAGCAAATGTTTGGAGGCCCATATCTCAGGAAGTAGGAGGAGGAGGTCCAAGATTTTCGTCTCAATGGCTTCTTTGGAACCTCCTCTAGCAGATCCATGCATCATTCATATGTTTGGGTGGGGGTTAAGGGGTTAATTTTTGATTTAAAAAAAGTGCTATTTCTAGCACTTTTTAGAAAAAAAAAGCAAATGTTTGGAGGCCCATATCTCAGGAAGTAGGAGGAGGAGGTCCAAGATTTTCGTCTCAATGGCTTCTTTGGAACCTCCTCTAGCAGATCCATGCATCATTCATATGTTTGGGTGGGGGTTAAGGGGTTAATTTTTGATTTAAAAAAAGTGCTATTTCTAGCACTTTTTAGAAAAAAAAAGCAAATGTTTGGAGGCCCATATCTCAGGAAGTAGGAGGAGGAGGTCCAAGATTTTCGTCTCAATGGCTTCTTTGGAACCTCCTCTAGCAGATCCATGCATCATTCATATGTTTGGGTGGGGGTTAAGGGGTTAATTTTTGATTTAAAAAAAGTGCTATTTCTAGCACTTTTTAGAAAAAAAAAGCAAATGTTTGGAGGCCCATATCTCAGGAAGTAGGAGGAGGAGGTCCAAGATTTTCGTCTCAATGGCTTCTTTGGAACCTCCTCTAGCAGATCCATGCATCATTCATATGTTTGGGTGGGGGTTAAGGGGTTAATTTTTGATTTAAAAAAAGTGCTATTTCTAGCACTTTTTAGAAAAAAAAAGCAAATGTTTGGAGGCCCATATCTCAGGAAGTAGGAGGAGGAGGTCCAAGATTTTCGTCTCAATGGCTTCTTTGGAACCTCCTCTAGCAGATCCATGCATCATTCATATGTTTGGGTGGGGGTTAAGGGGTTAATTTTTGATTTAAAAAAAGTGCTATTTCTAGCACTTTTTAGAAAAAAAAAAGCAAATGTTTGGAGGCCCATATCTCAGGAAGTAGGAGGAGGAGGTCCAAGATTTTCGTCTCAATGGCTTCTTTGGAACCTCCTCTAGCAGATCCATGCATCATTCATATGTTTGGGTGGGGGTTAAGGGGTTAATTTTTGATTTAAAAAAAGTGCTATTTCTAGCACTTTTTAGAAAAAAAAAGCAAATGTTTGGAGGCCCATATCTCAGGAAGTAGGAGGAGGAGGTCCAAGATTTTCGTCTCAATGGCTTCTTTGGAACCTCCTCTAGCAGATCCATGCATCATTCATATGTTTGGGTGGGGGTTAAGGGGTTAATTTTTGATTTAAAAAAAGTGCTATTTCTAGCACTTTTTAGAAAAAAAAAGCAAATGTTTGGAGGCCCATATCTCAGGAAGTAGGAGGAGGAGGTCCAAGATTTTCGTCTCAATGGCTTCTTTGGAACCTCCTCTAGCAGATCCATGCATCATTCATATGTTTGGGTGGGGGTTAAGGGGTTAATTTTTGATTTAAAAAAAGTGCTATTTCTAGCACTTTTTAGAAAAAAAAAGCAAATGTTTGGAGGCCCATATCTCAGGAAGTAGGAGGAGGAGGTCCAAGATTTTCGTCTCAATGGCTTCTTTGGAACCTCCTCTAGCAGATCCATGCATCATTCATATGTTTGGGTGGGGGTTAAGGGGTTAATTTTTGATTTAAAAAAAGTGCTATTTCTAGCACTTTTTAGAAAAAAAAAGCAAATGTTTGGAGGCCCATATCTCAGGAAGTAGGAGGAGGAGGTCCAAGATTTTCGTCTCAATGGCTTCTTTGGAACCTCCTCTAGCAGATCCATGCATCATTCATATGTTTGGGTGGGGGTTAAGGGGTTAATTTTTGATTTAAAAAAAGTGCTATTTCTAGCACTTTTTAGAAAAAAAAAGCAAATGTTTGGAGGCCCATATCTCAGGAAGTAGGAGGAGGAGGTCCAAGATTTTCGTCTCAATGGCTTCTTTGGAACCTCCTCTAGCAGATCCATGCATCATTCATATGTTTGGGTGGGGGTTAAGGGGTTAATTTTTGATTTAAAAAAAGTGCTATTTCTAGCACTTTTTAGAAAAAAAAAAGCAAATGTTTGGAGGCCCATATCTCAGGAAGTAGGAGGAGGAGGTCCAAGATTTTCGTCTCAATGGCTTCTTTGGAACCTCCTCTAGCAGATCCATGCATCATTCATATGTTTGGGTGGGGGTTAAGGGGTTAATTTTTGATTTAAAAAAAGTGCTATTTCTAGCACTTTTTAGAAAAAAAAAGCAAATGTTTGGAGGCCCATATCTCAGGAAGTAGGAGGAGGAGGTCCAAGATTTTCGTCTCAATGGCTTCTTTGGAACCTCCTCTAGCAGATCCATGCATCATTCATATGTTTGGGTGGGGGTTAAGGGGTTAATTTTTGATTTAAAAAAAGTGCTATTTCTAGCACTTTTTAGAAAAAAAAAGCAAATGTTTGGAGGCCCATATCTCAGGAAGTAGGAGGAGGAGGTCCAAGATTTTCGTCTCAATGGCTTCTTTGGAACCTCCTCTAGCAGATCCATGCATCATTCATATGTTTGGGTGGGGGTTAAGGGGTTAATTTTTGATTTAAAAAAAGTGCTATTTCTAGCACTTTTTAGAAAAAAAAAAGCAAATGTTTGGAGGCCCATATCTCAGGAAGTAGGAGGAGGAGGTCCAAGATTTTCGTCTCAATGGCTTCTTTGGAACCTCCTCTAGCAGATCCATGCATCATTCATATGTTTGGGTGGGGGTTAAGGGGTTAATTTTTGATTTAAAAAAAGTGCTATTTCTAGCACTTTTTAGAAAAAAAAAGCAAATGTTTGGAGGCCCATATCTCAGGAAGTAGGAGGAGGAGGTCCAAGATTTTCGTCTCAATGGCTTCTTTGGAACCTCCTCTAGCAGATCCATGCATCATTCATATGTTTGGGTGGGGGTTAAGGGGTTAATTTTTGATTTAAAAAAAGTGCTATTTCTAGCACTTTTTAGAAAAAAAAAGCAAATGTTTGGAGGCCCATATCTCAGGAAGTAGGAGGAGGAGGTCCAAGATTTTCGTCTCAATGGCTTCTTTGGAACCTCCTCTAGCAGATCCATGCATCATTCATATGTTTGGGTGGGGGTTAAGGGGTTAATTTTTGATTTAAAAAAAGTGCTATTTCTAGCACTTTTTAGAAAAAAAAAAGCAAATGTTTGGAGGCCCATATCTCAGGAAGTAGGAGGAGGAGGTCCAAGATTTTCGTCTCAATGGCTTCTTTGGAACCTCCTCTAGCAGATCCATGCATCATTCATATGTTTGGGTGGGGGTTAAGGGGTTAATTTTTGATTTAAAAAAAGTGCTATTTCTAGCACTTTTTAGAAAAAAAAAGCAAATGTTTGGAGGCCCATATCTCAGGAAGTAGGAGGAGGAGGTCCAAGATTTTCGTCTCAATGGCTTCTTTGGAACCTCCTCTAGCAGATCCATGCATCATTCATATGTTTGGGTGGGGGTTAAGGGGTTAATTTTTGATTTAAAAAAAGTGCTATTTCTAGCACTTTTTAGAAAAAAAAAGCAAATGTTTGGAGGCCCATATCTCAGGAAGTAGGAGGAGGAGGTCCAAGATTTTCGTCTCAATGGCTTCTTTGGAACCTCCTCTAGCAGATCCATGCATCATTCATATGTTTGGGTGGGGGTTAAGGGGTTAATTTTTGATTTAAAAAAAGTGCTATTTCTAGCACTTTTTAGAAAAAAAAAGCAAATGTTTGGAGGCCCATATCTCAGGAAGTAGGAGGAGGAGGTCCAAGATTTTCGTCTCAATGGCTTCTTTGGAACCTCCTCTAGCAGATCCATGCATCATTCATATGTTTGGGTGGGGGTTAAGGGGTTAATTTTTGATTTAAAAAAAGTGCTATTTCTAGCACTTTTTAGAAAAAAAAAGCAAATGTTTGGAGGCCCATATCTCAGGAAGTAGGAGGAGGAGGTCCAAGATTTTCGTCTCAATGGCTTCTTTGGAACCTCCTCTAGCAGATCCATGCATCATTCATATGTTTGGGTGGGGGTTAAGGGGTTAATTTTTGATTTAAAAAAAGTGCTATTTCTAGCACTTTTTAGAAAAAAAAAAGCAAATGTTTGGAGGCCCATATCTCAGGAAGTAGGAGGAGGAGGTCCAAGATTTTCGTCTCAATGGCTTCTTTGGAACCTCCTCTAGCAGATCCATGCATCATTCATATGTTTGGGTGGGGGTTAAGGGGTTAATTTTTGATTTAAAAAAAGTGCTATTTCTAGCACTTTTTAGAAAAAAAAAGCAAATGTTTGGAGGCCCATATCTCAGGAAGTAGGAGGAGGAGGTCCAAGATTTTCGTCTCAATGGCTTCTTTGGAACCTCCTCTAGCAGATCCATGCATCATTCATATGTTTGGGTGGGGGTTAAGGGGTTAATTTTTGATTTAAAAAAAGTGCTATTTCTAGCACTTTTTAGAAAAAAAAAAGCAAATGTTTGGAGGCCCATATCTCAGGAAGTAGGAGGAGGAGGTCCAAGATTTTCGTCTCAATGGCTTCTTTGGAACCTCCTCTAGCAGATCCATGCATCATTCATATGTTTGGGTGGGGGTTAAGGGGTTAATTTTTGATTTAAAAAAAGTGCTATTTCTAGCACTTTTTAGAAAAAAAAAGCAAATGTTTGGAGGCCCATATCTCAGGAAGTAGGAGGAGGAGGTCCAAGATTTTCGTCTCAATGGCTTCTTTGGAACCTCCTCTAGCAGATCCATGCATCATTCATATGTTTGGGTGGGGGTTAAGGGGTTAATTTTTGATTTAAAAAAAGTGCTATTTCTAGCACTTTTTAGAAAAAAAAAAGCAAATGTTTGGAGGCCCATATCTCAGGAAGTAGGAGGAGGAGGTCCAAGATTTTCGTCTCAATGGCTTCTTTGGAACCTCCTCTAGCAGATCCATGCATCATTCATATGTTTGGGTGGGGGTTAAGGGGTTAATTTTTGATTTAAAAAAAGTGCTATTTCTAGCACTTTTTAGAAAAAAAAAAGCAAATGTTTGGAGGCCCATATCTCAGGAAGTAGGAGGAGGAGGTCCAAGATTTTCGTCTCAATGGCTTCTTTGGAACCTCCTCTAGCAGATCCATGCATCATTCATATGTTTGGGTGGGGGTTAAGGGGTTAATTTTTGATTTAAAAAAAGTGCTATTTCTAGCACTTTTTAGAAAAAAAAAAGCAAATGTTTGGAGGCCCATATCTCAGGAAGTAGGAGGAGGAGGTCCAAGATTTTCGTCTCAATGGCTTCTTTGGAACCTCCTCTAGCAGATCCATGCATCATTCATATGTTTGGGTGGGGGTTAAGGGGTTAATTTTTGATTTAAAAAAAGTGCTATTTCTAGCACTTTTTAGAAAAAAAAAGCAAATGTTTGGAGGCCCATATCTCAGGAAGTAGGAGGAGGAGGTCCAAGATTTTCGTCTCAATGGCTTCTTTGGAACCTCCTCTAGCAGATCCATGCATCATTCATATGTTTGGGTGGGGGTTAAGGGGTTAATTTTTGATTTAAAAAAAGTGCTATTTCTAGCACTTTTTAGAAAAAAAAAGCAAATGTTTGGAGGCCCATATCTCAGGAAGTAGGAGGAGGAGGTCCAAGATTTTCGTCTCAATGGCTTCTTTGGAACCTCCTCTAGCAGATCCATGCATCATTCATATGTTTGGGTGGGGGTTAAGGGGTTAATTTTTGATTTAAAAAAAGTGCTATTTCTAGCACTTTTTAGAAAAAAAAAGCAAATGTTTGGAGGCCCATATCTCAGGAAGTAGGAGGAGGAGGTCCAAGATTTTGGTCTCAATGGCTTCTTTGGAACCTCCTCTAGCAGATCCATGCATCATTCATATGTTTGGGTGGGGGTTAAGGGGTTAATTTTTGATTTAAAAAAAGTGCTATTTCTAGCACTTTTTAGAAAAAAAAAAGCAAATGTTTGGAGGCCCATATCTCAGGAAGTAGGAGGAGGAGGTCCAAGATTTTCGTCTCAATGGCTTCTTTGGAACCTCCTCTAGCAGATCCATGCATCATTCATATGTTTGGGTGGGGGTTAAGGGGTTAATTTTTGATTTAAAAAAGTGCTATTTCTAGCACTTTTTAGAAAAAAAAAAGCAAATGTTTGGAGGCCCATATCTCAGGAAGTAGGAGGAGGAGGTCCAAGATTTTCGTCTCAATGGCTTCTTTGGAACCTCCTCTAGCAGATCCATGCATCATTCATATGTTTGGGTGGGGGTTAAGGGGTTAATTTTTGATTTAAAAAAAGTGCTATTTCTAGCACTTTTAGAAAAAAAAAAGCAAATGTTTGGAGGCCCATATCTCAGGAAGTAGGAGGAGGAGGTCCAAGATTTTCGTCTCAATGGCTTCTTTGGAACCTCCTCTAGCAGATCCATGCATCATTCATATGTTTGGGTGGGGGTTAAGGGGTTAATTTTTGATTTAAAAAAAGTGCTATTTCTAGCACTTTTTAGAAAAAAAAAAGCAAATGTTTGGAGGCCCATATCTCAGGAAGTAGGAGGAGGAGGTCCAAGATTTTCGTCTCAATGGCTTCTTTGGAACCTCCTCTAGCAGATCCATGCATCATTCATATGTTTGGGTGGGGGTTAAGGGGTTAATTTTTGATTTAAAAAAAGTGCTATTTCTAGCACTTTTTAGAAAAAAAAAGCAAATGTTTGGAGGCCCATATCTCAGGAAGTAGGAGGAGGAGGTCCAAGATTTTCGTCTCAATGGCTTCTTTGGAACCTCCTCTAGCAGATCCATGCATCATTCATATGTTTGGGTGGGGGTTAAGGGGTTAATTTTTGATTTAAAAAAAGTGCTATTTCTAGCACTTTTTAGAAAAAAAAAAGCAAATGTTTGGAGGCCCATATCTCAGGAAGTAGGAGGAGGAGGTCCAAGATTTTCGTCTCAATGGCTTCTTTGGAACCTCCTCTAGCAGATCCATGCATCATTCATATGTTTGGGTGGGGGTTAAGGGGTTAATTTTTGATTTAAAAAAAGTGCTATTTCTAGCACTTTTTAGAAAAAAAAAGCAAATGTTTGGAGGCCCATATCTCAGGAAGTAGGAGGAGGAGGTCCAAGATTTTGGTCTCAATGGCTTCTTTGGAACCTCCTCTAGCAGATCCATGCATCATTCATATGTTTGGGTGGGGGTTAAGGGGTTAATTTTTGATTTAAAAAAAGTGCTATTTCTAGCACTTTTTAGAAAAAAAAAGCAAATGTTTGGAGGCCCATATCTCAGGAAGTAGGAGGAGGAGGTCCAAGATTTTCGTCTCAATGGCTTCTTTGGAACCTCCTCTAGCAGATCCATGCATCATTCATATGTTTGGGTGGGGGTTAAGGGGTTAATTTTTGATTTAAAAAAAGTGCTATTTCTAGCACTTTTTAGAAAAAAAAAAGCAAATGTTTGGAGGCCCATATCTCAGGAAGTAGGAGGAGGAGGTCCAAGATTTTGGTCTCAATGGCTTCTTTGGAACCTCCTCTAGCAGATCCATGCATCATTCATATGTTTGGGTGGGGGTTAAGGGGTTAATTTTTGATTTAAAAAAAGTGCTATTTCTAGCACTTTTTAGAAAAAAAAAGCAAATGTTTGGAGGCCCATATCTCAGGAAGTAGGAGGAGGAGGTCCAAGATTTTCGTCTCAATGGCTTCTTTGGAACCTCCTCTAGCAGATCCATGCATCATTCATATGTTTGGGTGGGGGTTAAGGGGTTAATTTTTGATTTAAAAAAGTGCTATTTCTAGCACTTTTTAGAAAAAAAAAGCAAATGTTTGGAGGCCCATATCTCAGGAAGTAGGAGGAGGAGGTCCAAGATTTTCGTCTCAATGGCTTCTTTGGAACCTCCTCTAGCAGATCCATGCATCATTCATATGTTTGGGTGGGGGTTAAGGGGTTAATTTTTGATTTAAAAAAAGTGCTATTTCTAGCACTTTTTAGAAAAAAAAAGCAAATGTTTGGAGGCCCATATCTCAGGAAGTAGGAGGAGGAGGTCCAAGATTTTCGTCTCAATGGCTTCTTTGGAACCTCCTCTAGCAGATCCATGCATCATTCATATGTTTGGGTGGGGGTTAAGGGGTTAATTTTTGATTTAAAAAAGTGCTATTTCTAGCACTTTTTAGAAAAAAAAAGCAAATGTTTGGAGGCCCATATCTCAGGAAGTAGGAGGAGGAGGTCCAAGATTTTCGTCTCAATGGCTTCTTTGGAACCTCCTCTAGCAGATCCATGCATCATTCATATGTTTGGGTGGGGGTTAAGGGGTTAATTTTTGATTTAAAAAAAGTGCTATTTCTAGCACTTTTTAGAAAAAAAAAGCAAATGTTTGGAGGCCCATATCTCAGGAAGTAGGAGGAGGAGGTCCAAGATTTTCGTCTCAATGGCTTCTTTGGAACCTCCTCTAGCAGATCCATGCATCATTCATATGTTTGGGTGGGGGTTAAGGGGTTAATTTTTGATTTAAAAAAAGTGCTATTTCTAGCACTTTTTAGAAAAAAAAAGCAAATGTTTGGAGGCCCATATCTCAGGAAGTAGGAGGAGGAGGTCCAAGATTTTCGTCTCAATGGCTTCTTTGGAACCTCCTCTAGCAGATCCATGCATCATTCATATGTTTGGGTGGGGGTTAAGGGGTTAATTTTTGATTTAAAAAAGTGCTATTTCTAGCACTTTTTAGAAAAAAAAAGCAAATGTTTGGAGGCCCATATCTCAGGAAGTAGGAGGAGGAGGTCCAAGATTTTCGTCTCAATGGCTTCTTTGGAACCTCCTCTAGCAGATCCATGCATCATTCATATGTTTGGGTGGGGGTTAAGGGGTTAATTTTTGATTTAAAAAAGTGCTATTTCTAGCACTTTTTAGAAAAAAAAGCAAATGTTTGGAGGCCCATATCTCAGGAAGTAGGAGGAGGAGGTCCAAGATTTTCGTCTCAATGGCTTCTTTGGAACCTCCTCTAGCAGATCCATGCATCATTCATATGTTTGGGTGGGGGTTAAGGGGTTAATTTTTGATTTAAAAAAAGTGCTATTTCTAGCACTTTTTAGAAAAAAAAAGCAAATGTTTGGAGGCCCATATCTCAGGAAGTAGGAGGAGGAGGTCCAAGATTTTGGTCTCAATGGCTTCTTTGGAACCTCCTCTAGCAGATCCATGCATCATTCATATGTTTGGGTGGGGTTAAGGGGTTTAATTTTTGATTTAAAAAAGTGCTATTTCTAGCACTTTTTAGAAAAAAAAAGCAAATGTTTGGAGGCCCATATCTCAGGAAGTAGGAGGAGGAGGTCCAAGATTTTCGGTCTCAATGGCTTCTTTGGAACCTCCTCTAGCAGATCCATGCATCATTCATATGTTTGGGTGGGGGTTAAGGGGTTAATTTTTGATTTAAAAAAAGTGCTATTTCTAGCACTTTTTAGAAAAAAAAAGCAAATGTTTGGAGGCCCATATCTCAGGAAGTAGGAGGAGGAGGTCCAAGATTTTCGTCTCAATGGCTTCTTTGGAACCTCCTCTAGCAGATCCATGCATCATTCATATGTTTGGGTGGGGGTTAAGGGGTTAATTTTTGATTTAAAAAAAGTGCTATTTCTAGCACTTTTTAGAAAAAAAAAGCAAATGTTTGGAGGCCCATATCTCAGGAAGTAGGAGGAGGAGGTCCAAGATTTTCGTTCTCAATGGCTTCTTTGGAACCTCCTCTAGCAGATCCATGCATCATTCATATGTTTGGGTGGGGGTTAAGGGGTTAATTTTTGATTTAAAAAAGTGCTATTTCTAGCACTTTTTAGAAAAAAAAAGCAAATGTTTGGAGGCCCATATCTCAGGAAGTAGGAGGAGGAGGTCCAAGATTTTCGTCTCAATGGCTTCTTTGGAACCTCCTCTAGCAGATCCATGCATCATTCATATGTTTGGGTGGGGGTTAAGGGGTTAATTTTTGATTTAAAAAAGTGCTATTTCTAGCACTTTTTAGAAAAAAAAAGCAAATGTTTGGAGGCCCATATCTCAGGAAGTAGGAGGAGGAGGTCCAAGATTTTGTCTCAATGGCTTCTTGGAACCTCCTCTAGCAGATCCATGCATCATTCATATGTTTGGGTGGGGGTTAAGGGGTTAATTTTTGATTTAAAAAAGTGCTATTTCTAGCACTTTTTAGAAAAAAAAAGCAAATGTTTGGAGGCCCATATCTCAGGAAGTAGGAGGAGGAGGTCCAAGATTTTGTCTCAATGGCTTCTTTGGAACCTCCTCTAGCAGATCCATGCATCATTCATATGTTTGGGTGGGGGTTAAGGGGTTAATTTTTGATTTAAAAAAAGTGCTATTTCTAGCACTTTTTAGAAAAAAAAAAGCAAATGTTTGGAGGCCCATATCTCAGGAAGTAGGAGGAGGAGGTCCAAGATTTTGGTCTCAATGGCTTCTTTGGAACCTCCTCTAGCAGATCCATGCATCATTCATATGTTTGGGTGGGGGGTTAAGGGGTTAATTTTTGATTTAAAAAATGTGCTATTTCTAGCACTTTTTAGAAAAAAAAAGCAAATGTTGGAGGCCCATATCTCAGGAAGTAGGAGGAGGAGGTCCAAGATTTTCGTCTCAATGGCTTCTTTGGAACCTCCTCTAGCAGATCCATGCATCATTCATATGTTTGGGTGGGGGTTAAGGGGTTAATTTTTGATTTAAAAAAGTGCTATTTCTAGCACTTTTTAGAAAAAAAAAAGCAAATGTTTTGGAGGCCCATATCTCAGGAAGTAGGAGGAGGAGGTCCAAGATTTTCGGTCTCAATGGCTTCTTTGGGAACCTCCTCTAGCAGATCCATGCATCATTCATATGTTTGGGTGGGGGTTAAGGGGTTAATTTTTGATTTAAAAAAGTGCTATTTCTAGCACTTTTTAGAAAAAAAAAAAGCAAATGTTTGGAGGCCCATATCGCAGGAAGTAGGAGGAGGAGGTCCAGATTTCGTCTCAATGGCTTCTTTTGGAACCTCCTCTAGCAGATCCATGCATCATTCATAGTTTGTGTGGGGGTTAAGGGATGTTAATTTTTGATTTAAAAAAAGTGCTATTTCTAGCACTTTTTAGAAAAAAAGCAAATGTTTGGAGGCCCATATCTCAGGAAGTAGGAGGAGGAGGTCCAAGATTTTGGTCTCAATGGCTTCTTTGGAACCTCCTCTAGCAGATCCATGCATCATTCATATGTTTGGTG